>JAJQOW010000651.1:22500-91889 GCA_037975125.1 Latrodectus hesperus | reverse complement strand
TATATATATATATATATATATAAGTATGTATATATATATATATAAGTATGTATATATATATATATATATATATATATATATATATATATATATATATATATATATATATATATATATATATATATATATATATATATATATATATATATGTATGTATGTATATATATGTATGTATGTATATGTGTGTGAGTGTGTGTTAGTTGATGATTTATTTAGTTTAAATGAATTCTGAAGATAAAAAAATCAGGCTTTTTACAGTCTTTTAGGCTTCTTTACATTACCCATGTCCATTTACATTTGAATACTGAAGTAAGTAGAATTTTCTAGAATCATCAGATGCAGTTGGAATAGTAATTCAGTAAAGTTAAGTAAACGTGCATTTCATATAAATGATGATACACTAAGTGAAACACACACACATTTATGGAATTTTTCCCATTTCTTTTTCACTAAGTGTATTTTCTACTAAATTTAAAAATCGCAATTCTTTCTAATATATGTTTCAATGATGCAGGTGCAATATAAAAAAGTAAAACTAACACATTTGAGAATTTCATCACAATTTTCTAATTTAATTTAGGAAATAATTGTCGATATTTGTGACTTTAAAATCTGGGTGAAGTCATGATTATAGTATAATTAATTACTACTTCTAAAAGTAACACTATTACTAAGAAAACAATGTTTCTCTGATACTTATATAAATAGAACTATTTTATTTCACTGGCAAAGGCAATAAATC
Organism: Latrodectus hesperus; assembly: GCA_037975125.1. Lineage (NCBI taxonomy): Eukaryota > Metazoa > Arthropoda > Arachnida > Araneae > Theridiidae > Latrodectus > Latrodectus hesperus. The sequence goes on along the minus strand of JAJQOW010000651.1, from coordinate 91,147 downwards.
CGTCTAATAGTATTGTCAATTCCATTTACAAACATTTAGTTTCAAGTGTTTTAAAAATGTTAATTTTTAAAAAAATATTCAAAATGTTCAAATATTCTTAATGTTATCAAAACGTTAATGTTTTTTAAACAAAATTTGTTAAAATTAAAAATTATATTAAACCATTATTTATTAGTATTCTATTAGTGGAGAAATTGTAGCATTAAACATTCACACTAAAATCAACTTATATATATTAAGTTGATATATATATTCTTTATTACTACGAGGAGAAAATCCATTAATACTAGATTTCAATAACACATAAATAATGTAAACGTATAAAAATATAAATTTCAAATAAAAATGTTGATTACAAACAATATTTCGATACAGATATTGAAAACATTAAATCTATACTTTTAAGATATAAAATCTAGGATGGTGAATGCTACGTTTTTTACAGTACTTACAATCTATTAAAATTAAAATTCGATAATATGTAAATAATGCAAACATTTTGTAAATACATGTTCGATATAATAAAAATATTCGTTATAAACATTGAGATATTACTATAATGCAAATATTATAAACATAAATTCAATAATTTTAATTGGTTAGGGGGCTATTTTATGCTATTTTTTTTAGAATATTTGAAACCTATTAAAGAGTAAAATTGAATGGTATATAGATCATGGAAGTATATTGTAGATATAAGTTCTACGAGATAAAATTATGATTTAAAAATATTTTTCTTGTATTGTTAATATAAATTCCACCATTTTGAAAAAGCATGATGTAGTAGGAAAATGATCTTCATCATATTTGAAATCTATTAAAATCAAAATTCAAAAGTACATAAATGATGAAAAACATATTGTACATCTTAAGTATATGTGATAAAAATATTTATTACAAATGTTCACATTGTATTATAGAAATATAAATATTGTAAACATAAATTTATTTATAAGAAGCTAAGATAGCAACGAGAATATGCTATGTTCATTATAATATATTTAAAGTCCATTTATTTTGCTATTGAGTTTCTCAAAAATAAGAAGACTTACAATTCATGAAGAAATGTTTGTTAAAAAGTCTAAAGCATTAGTCAAGGCTGTTAACTCGACTAAGAATACGCAAAAAGGAAAAAATAAAGATATTTTTAAGTAGTATCAAGACTCTTACACGATAATAAATTATTCAAACAATTCTCCTAAACGAATCCTTATACTGCAACATTATCCGTATTATTTCAAGTAAAATGTATCGTCTTAAATATTCGTGAAAACATATTTTCTCGGTTGGCAGTTAAAAGCTTTGTCATCGATTGGAATCTTAGACACTGCATTTTATATAAAGCATTTTTTCCTGTAAAGTCAGTTTACTTAAATTTCAAAACACAAAACAAATTCATAAAAGCTTTCTTTTTTCCTGGCAAACAGTAAATTAACTCCCCGTCTTTCTGACAGCTAAAGGGATAATTAATAAGCTTTAACAGCGGCAGTATGTATGCTTTAGTTTGATTAATGAAAGTTTGAGAGGGAAATATAGCAGTGGAAGAAATACGTGCTTTTCAGAAACTCAATAATGTCTCGGGCGGTTTATGAAACAGTGTTTAATGTTTCTTGTTTCAGAAACAAGAACAATGAAACATTAAATTTGTAAATGATACATGACTTGCGGAACAATAGATAGGCTTTATTTTTATGTAATGCCTGGAATTAATGAAGCATCATTAATTTGGTGTTGCCACTAATTATATATAAAATATGTCTTGATAAATTCTCAGGATGGTTACAAAAATACAGCATTTATTAAAATGCAACAAATTAATTTTTGCTTCATTTTCATGACATAATTATTTTAAATGATTGAGAAAGATTTTCATCCAAATGTTTTATTTACCATTTGAATTTAATGCTGATATTGAATATTTTAATGCATTCATAATTTTTCAGTAAGTAATCCTTTATTAAAAATATTTTGGCTACTTATATATTATTTTTTCGCATACTATTAAAATCAAATATTAAGCGTTTTAAAGTATTTTCTATTTCCCGATGAAAAAATAAATTTCCTGAACTAGGAAGTTAAATCTATCAACTAATAGAAACTAAAAAAGATAGAGAATATTTTTGTAAATTTAATTTAAAAAGAATAAATAAATAATCTACAATTATAATAAATTTTATAGCAACTTGATTTATTCAAAAATATGTGTTTCTAGGTTAACTTTTCATTTTTAAAATAAAATTGTAAAATAAATTTGCAAAAATATTCTTAACAACTCTCGTGTAACCTCATTCTTTTAAATCGTATCTATATGGCTTTTAAAATTTTCACTAATTATAGTTAACTGTTTAATATTATCTGGAATGTATTTTTTTTTTGAAATCTTGTAAGCAATTTTTAAATCTTATAATGTTTATAGAAGTTTAGCGGTAAAAGCACATTCATAAAGTCGGAAAGTGCTAAATTCGATCCCTAACACTAATGATAAGAATATTCATTCATTCATTGTCGTCTGCCAGCCAGGCTGTCAATATGGAGTGCGCTGCTCTACTTTTTAAACTGAACCATATTTGGTCTGGAGTCCGACTTCCTCAGTACATACATGCCATAGGTACCCGTTTATAGGGTAGGCAACCATTCCACCTCATTCATACAAGGAAAGGACAAAGACAGGATAGATAGATAGAGAAAAAGTACATCTATGCCCTAACCGGAATTCGAACCCAGGACCTCCTTATCCGCAGTCAGGCACGCTGACCACTAGACAAGTTGGTCGGCATGATCAGAACATGGATATATGAATTGCGTGTTTCTATGAATTGCAATGAAATATTTAGAAAAACATGCGTGAGTTTCACAAGTTTCCTTCCTAGTGTTGCATGAATACGGCCCAACATTTTTAATAAATTATCGTTTCCAAGTGTTTTGTTTTTTCGAATTCTTGAGGCTTGCATCATGGGGTTTGCTGCTCCACTTTTTCAACTGAACCATATTTTGGTGAGGAGTACTTCCTCAGTACACACATGCCATAGGTTTTGTTTTATAGGGTAGGCAATCATTCACAACCCATTCATATAAAGAAAGGCAAAGACAGAATAGATTGAGAGAGAAATTACATCTATACCCCAACCGGAATTCGAACCCAGGACCTCCCTACCTGCAGTCAGGCGCGCTGACCATTAGATAGGGTGGGTGGCTTTTGCTCCTTAGACACCGCTTAGTGGCATTCACCGAGTAAGCTGCCACTCTGAAGGTTTTTTATAGATAATGGGTGATTTCACGTATCGCGTGGGAGGAAACTCAGAAAACTTCCGATCACCGTGTCATCCATGCAACATCCATGTCCCTTTGTTCAATAGTGGCTAAAATTAAACCCAGAACCCTATGCGTCCAAGTGTATTGTCCTGACACTAGGTGTCTGTTAACACTTTTATTAGTTTTATATGAAATTGTGACATGTTCGGATGCATGCTATGCTCCTTGAAGCATAAATAATGATTCACAAATCATGCGTGGCTTGCTGGCCAGAAGAGATCAACAAGTTTCATACGCGAGCATTAATATGTATCAGAAAATGTATATTTTGAAAGGTCTGAGAATATATAGTTCAAAATTCATGTTAATTTTAAAAAAATCATATTGTTAATTTATCAATAGTACTTAAATATCGAATTGTAAGAATTACAAATTTTACATGATTTTCAGTAGTTTATTTACATGATATTATGTTTTGTTCACACACAAATGTTACTTTCGATGTTTAAATGCAAAATATTGTTAATGCTTTTGCTTTTGTTTTCGTCATTTATTTTGCATTACATGTGTGTTTCAAGAGTTTGTAGAAATGTTTGTAGTTCTATAATTGAAGATAAATAACCAATAAGAAAAATAGTTCTAATTTTTTTTTAGAAATAAAAAATACTCTATTTAATAATTATCATATAATTAATTATGCACGCCTACAATAAGTGGGATTACAACAAGTCAATTGTAATTAATAATTTAAAAGGATATATAAATTATATTCATCTGAATATTATTCTATTTTTAATCGTTCGTTCATTTAGAAAATATTCACATCTCGTCGTTTCCATATATTCCTCTTAAATTATTTAAAAATGATGTGCAATTAAACACAGCCAGCCTTAAAGTAGTTTTAATTATTTTATATTATATTTTACTCCCATTTCTCACATAAAACTTGTTTTCTAAACTAAATTGAATTCAACGAACGGAATGAAATCCCGAAAATTTACCTTTTTCGGATCGGCCTTAGAAAACGAGAAAAAGCTTTTTACGAAACTCATTCGAACTGCTTTCTGCGTCCATATCTTTCGATTGAGATGCAATTACGCAAAAAGCAGAGACACCGGAAAAAAGGATTTAAACCTTTAACGGAAATTCGTGAAAGTCGAAAGATACGAGTCCTTTGCATAAATAATAATGTTTTTCGTTCCGATACCAGGAATAGAGAGAAATATCTTTAAGTGGCGCAATCTGCTAGGAGCAGAGAATTCCAAGAAGCAAAGGAAAACATGTATTTCATCTGCAGTGGAAATATACATATAAAAGATATATTCAACTGATATATACAAATCCTATACAGTTTTCTGGAACTTTTTTTTGCTGAATTATATTAAGTTTTAAGAATTTTACTAAGCCAATGTATTCAATTTGATTCTTTATAAGAGAGTCACATTTGGGCAATTTTCTCATAATGGCGTGAAGATTTTGAAAAGTACATATTTGGGCAAAGTGCTTAATGCAAAATAGCTTAATGCTTAATGCAAGTTTTGGGTCTAAAAATGATAAAAATATGTATTTTATATTAAATATAAATCTGAATTATATTTAATATAAAATACACGTAATATTTGATATGAAATAGAAAAAAATTGTATGATAAATGGTACTTTCATCTCTATATACAGTAAGTATTGTGTTGCATATATGAGTGCAAGCTTTCAAAATATAAGCAATAATTTTTCTATAAAACTGCTTAGAAACTTTTTTGTTAACAAAAGAGCTAAATTAAATTTAGCAGATAAATTTTGGTAGCACTAAACTTTAGATAAAGTTTCGTAGATGTATATTTAATAAATAATGTAGCCATTAACATATAAAAGGTTTTGCAATATAAAGCATTATTTATAATGAATTTGACGCATAAACATCCAACAATAATGCTACAAGTTGGTAATACAATCTTGTAAAAGTTTGTACAAGTTAGTGCTACACGCTTGTACAAGTTGGTTGTAGGAATTTAAATTTTTCTTTCTTATTGTTTCCTATTTTATATTATAAATTTACTGCTGTTTTTAGAATAAAAGTCTTTTTTATATGAAAGTGGCATTATAACAGTATCTTCTTCTTCTTCTTAAAATTGAGTTTGTATGTCATTGGGCACCTCTGCTTTTATCAGCATTTTGTACCATTAACTCCAAACCCAATGTTTCCTAGTTCCAGTTGCTCGGGTCACCCACTTTACTAACAAAGTCCGATAACCCTTTAATGGAGTCTAGGTGTAACTCTCTAGTATGGATGAAGCCTAAAGAAGTTAATTTAGGGAGGGCAAGAGCCTCACATTCGTAAATGGCATGCTCTGCCATTTCCTCTTGCATATGACATTTCCAGCAGATAAGGTCTTGCTGAAACAGTCCCATCTGGTCAGAAAGTCAGTCATGCTAGGAATAGCTTCCTGACTTTCACCAGAAGAAGATGGTTTAGAGGTAATTTCTACCTCAAGTGAAGGATTCATTGCTGCTCCTTTACAAGATTGCCTCTGAGTTCCCTTGTCTTTTTCAGCAAGGTCTACTTTAGAGGCTTCGCCTGCAAATGCAGAAAGGTTTGTTACTTCTTGTGTCTTTTCAGCCACAAGATAACAATTAAAAAGCTCAGGTAATATAAGTCCACCCAGCATTGCCTGAGTTACTGGGCAAGGCAAATTACTCTAGAAGTTCGCCAAGCAACTAGAGGCTACGTTAAGACACCAATACCGCGGTGCCAATTAACCCTAGGCACGGATCGCATAACACCAGGGTTTACGGGAGCTGGTTCGCGGCCTCTGATTCTATATTCAAGGCTATCCTGTCATTCCTACAGGACATTCGGCTATCCACCACCTGCCGACGCGCCTGGTGGCTGTGCTCAAGCCCCAGGAAGGTACACGTACCCCCTGGTTCCAGGATTATAACAGTTTACAATTACAAAATGGTAAAAACTATGGCTTGACAATAACAATACAATAAAATGTTTAAGAGGAATATATTGTTATAAGGATTAAGGTGACATTATGGTAACAATGTCCTCATACTGAGAAAGTACGGTGCAATTATTTAAATTCTCAAGTATCAACGGTTGATTAGAGTCACACAAAACACACAGTTTGAGGTATCTTTGAGGCACTTTTACTCTTTAGAGATGGTCTTGAAACTATCTCAAATTCTATAGAGATGGTTTCAAAAAATTGTCAACATAATATTAACTCTTATTAAGCTATACAAATAACTAATTTGAAACGATGAAGCTTTATATTTTGCACACTATCTGAAAAAAGTATAGTCATAATTTAGAATATGATTATAAAGTGAGAAGCTTTCAATGCACGAAGAACCTTTTCTCCGTGACAATCGATCCAGTTTATTGGGAACAAATTATACCTGCTTTAAAAATTGTGGAACAATTTGAAGAAAACTAGATTTGATTATTCAATATTGCGTTATTTCCAACTTATACAATAGGTCTTTTTGCTTAGAAAATTCTTTCAAAAATGAATTGTTTTGTTATTCATTGCATGTTTAATTCTGTTATTATATTTATTTCTCAAACTATTATTTTAAAATTACTCTTTCAATAGCTTATTTTTTAGATATTGTAATGATTATATTTTTATTGATATCTTTTTAACTGCACTGTGTACATTGTGGATATAAAGGAATTATCAGTATTAACTCTAGAAATAACTCTTAAACTTATATTTTCCTTAATATATCACTGTTTTTATATTATTAATGATACGTTTATAATATAAAAAGTATATTTTATTTTCCTATTAACAATTAGAAATCAAAATAGAAATTCTTTTATATGCAGTTTTAAATATAAGGGAAAGAAAATGATAATCCTAGAAAAAGAATAAATAAGTCGTGCATTTTTATACCATAAAACACAATTTATTCGAAACAAAATGGTAATTTATTACCCCATAGGCTATATTTTCTGGCATTTCCAAAACTGAAAATAAATACTGCATCATTAATCAAAGTGATTTTGCAGGAAACAACACCATTCTTTTAAATCTCATGTTGCACATCGATTACAATTTTTCTGCTTTATTAAAAATGCTCTTGTTTTGGAAACCAAAAGCATTAAATACTGATTCAGAGAGCTATATAAATCATTACTGAATTTTTCCCTGACGTATGTTTCCTCAGTAGGGAAATTTATCCCTATCAACTTCTGGTTTTTATTAAGCTAAACCAAATATTCAGCGCCATAAAAAATTATTAATTGTGTTTAGAGTCATCAAGGAACCACAAATAATTGATTGCCAACTGAATAATAGAAAAGTCTTTTTCAGTATGATTCACGTTTTTGTAATTTGTTCAAAAAAATTTATTTTTTAAATATGAGTAATAATTCAAATGCATATGACTTACCTCCATCGGAAATTTAATCGATTCGTATATTTTAACTGTTAACCAAGAAAATTGTAATCTCAAAAATCTCCATAGAACTCCTTGTCCTCAAAGAAATAAAAACGGTACATTTGTACTGTATCGAATCACTTCAAAGAAACTCTTGAATAATTTATTATCTTAAAAGCTGAAGTTACTTAAAAATGTTGTTTTAAAGTTCGTTTCTTGGATTTATTTTAATCTTCTTAGTCTTCGAAATGGTTTTTGACTAATGTTTTGGTCTCTCTTACAAATGTTTTAAATTACTCAAAAAGAGTCATCGCAAATTTTTAGTAATTCAATAAGATTATAAATGAACCTTAAAACTGAAATAAAGTTTTTTTCTATGTTTGAAGAAGCTTTTTATATATAATTCTTGTATCACATACACTTCTTTTTATAAATCAAATTTAGTTTTACTTTAACTATATAGTTTACTTCATCTTTCTTTGCATTATTAAAATATAAACTTGCTAAGTTTTTTTTATCTTATCAATCTAATAAGACTTTATTTTATATCTCAGAAAAATTTATTTTAAAATTTTCACACAATTCATAGTTAAACTCCTGATACAGTTTTTTACAAAAAATTCTTTAAGTAACCATGGTAAAGTAAAAGTTAATAAAAGAAAATTTTATACTTAATTCTATTTGCAATTCAGAAACTAATCAATCTAAGGTAAAATTTAAATTCTTAATTTTTAAGACGTTAATTATTTTAATAGTCTAAAATATTTAGACCAATAATTTAATGAAAATTTTTCTTTATTCTACACTGCTGGACAATTGCTAAGGACGGATAACACTATCATCCATAGCAACCACAAAATGAAAGGAAGCAAAATGTGGAAAATTAGAATAAGTGCGAGATATAGTAAGAAGAAGTATGCGTATGCAAATATTTTTTTCCACGTCTGTTCATCACGTGATAGCGTTCATAAGAGCTTTAAAGGTTTTGACGCGTGTGGACAGTTGTTGTTTCAAGTCAAAGTTTTACAGGAAAGATTTAATAGACGAACTTGAAATTTTTAGCATGTCTTCCCGACATCACTTAGATGATTTTATGCGTGGCCGAATTATTGGAAAGATCGAAGAAGGGCGAAAAATAACAGATGTTGCCAGGGAGTTCGACATCGCTCACAGCGTTGTTTCACGGCTGTGGAAATCATTTAAAACTACTGGAATGTGTAGTAGGCGGCACGGGGAGGTCGTGTTAGAAGTACGACGCCTGCAGAAGACAGATATATCTTCCTATCAGCAAAAAGGAACAGGCGCACCACAGCTCAGCAGGTGGCAAATCAGTTTCTTACTGCCTCAGGAAAGCAGATCTCCCGAAAAACTGTTGCCAGACGTTTGAGGGGAGGAGGACTATACGCCCACAGACCTGTTATGTGTGTCCCATTGACCAGACGGCACCGTACTGCCCGTTTGCAATGGTGACGTGAGCATCGCAATTGGATTGAACAGGACTGGGCATGCGTACTAATCTCAGATGAGAGTAGGTTCAGTCTGTCATCGGATTGTAGACGCCAACTGATCTGGTGCGAGAGTGGTACTGCTTATCGTCGAGAAAATATCCAGGAAAGGGACCGATATCCGACATGCAGTGTCATGGTGTGGGCCGGCATCATGATCAATGGCCTCATGCCCCTACATGTGGTTGCGAGTGAGACTATGACGGGCCAACGATACATTAATGAAGTTCTACTTCCTCATGTTCGTCTTTTCCGTCGTGTTGTGGGTGATAAATTTGTTTTTATGGACGACAGCGTGTTTATGTTATCGAACACTCGCTGTTCAGGATTGTCTTGACAGTGAGGGTATTCAACGCCTCGTATGGCCATCACGTTCTCCAGATCTAAACCCCATTGAAAATGTGTGGGATGCTTTCGGGAGGCATGTTGCAGGTCGAAACTATCCTCCGACAAACAAGAATACCCTCATCCGTGCACTCCCAGAGGAATGGGATAAATTGCCTCAACAACTGCTGGATAATTTTGTGCAAAGTATGATACGACGTGTGGAATGTTGCATCACACTCCACGGTGGACATATCCCGTACTGATAACTTTCTTCAAGGTGCTTGCTGACTTTAAGATGCATTGTTCCATTTTTCAGTATGCATCATCAAATGAACATTTTTTTTCTTTCAGATGTTTCACAGCTTTTGTACTTTCCATAACAATAAATATTCTTTATTCAAATATCTGAACAGTGTGGCAACTATATTTTATCCTACTAGGCCTCATGTCTGCTTGATGTTATTCTACATTGCAATTTGTGATCCGTCCTTAGCAATTGCCCAGCAGTGTATCATTCCATTATATAGATTATTAGTTATAAATCTTAAGAATTGAAAGTTTCAAATGTACTAATGCAACTATGACAAATTTACGCACCAGGCTAGCTTTCAATGATGTGCTTAAATTTTTTAATTAAAATTACCTTTTCAACAAAGGGAGCACTATACATCCGGACAAGAGAAAAGTGTCCTTGTTTACATCAAAACTAAATTTATCAAAAATTAATCTATAATTAAAAAAAAAAACTGTGTCAACTAAACCTATATAAATTTTCTACAAATTAAATCAATTTGAGTTTTTTTAAACTAAATTGATACATCTCTAGCAACGCAGTATTGAAAATGTAACCGCTAGCCACAAAAGAAACTATAGAATAAGAAATTGAATGAAACAGGTAAAAATACAGCGGCAGATGAACATGACTCTATATTCATTTGCATTCTAAAGGAACATTTTTGTTGGTGCTTATAAATGCGGATATTAGAGACCCAGCAATCTTAGTAGCCGTAATCCACTTCCTGTTAAGATCAGCAAAGAGAATCATCATCTGCCACTGGCAATAATGGGGAGAGTGATGACGTATTCTGGGTTGGGGACGTGTCCACGTTCATCTGTAATGTCCAATATCATTCCGCTGGTGTAGAGTGGATGTGGAGAGGCGGGTGCCAGCTCCGGTGTAACCTCATCACCTGACCGTGGTTCAAAAATATGTGGCACTTGGTGACGGGCGATTGTTCCAAACCCGTTAATCTAAAGGGTACTGTCCGGAGCTCACCTGCACAACTATGTATGTATGTATCCCTTATAAGCAATATCAGTTCTTCTTCTTCTTAGAGTTGGGTTTGTATGTCATTGGGCACCTATGCTTTTATCAGCATTTTGTACTATTAACTCCAAACCCAATGTTTCCAAGTTCCAGTTGCTCGGGTCACCCACTTTATTAATAAAGTCCGATAACCCTTTAAATGGAGTCTAGGTGTAACTCTCTAGTATGGATGATGCCTAACGAAGTTAATCTAGGGAGGGCAAGAGCCTCGCATTCGTAAATGATATGTTTGTCCGTTTCCTCTTGCGTATGACATTTCCTGCAGATAGGGTCTTGCTGAAACAGTCCCATTTTATGGAGGTGTTTTCTCAAATAGTAGTGCCCAGTTATGAAGCCTACGATTAAACGTATCTTCTGCCTAGATCATCTTAGAATTTCAGAGGCAATCCTTGCTGATGATCCACAGACCATACTTTTAGCGTGGGTTTGACCAAGAGTGTTGAGCCAAGCTTTATAAGCTTGATTTTGGTCAGAGAGTCAGTCATGCTAGCGATAGCTTCCTGACTCTCACAAGAAGATGGTTTGGAGGTCATTTCTACCTCCTGTGAAGGATTCATTGCTGCCCTTTCACTAGATTGGCTCTGGGTTCCCTTGTCTTTTTCAGTAAGGTCTACTTCAGAGGCTTCACCTGCTAATGCAGAAAGGTTTGTTATTTGTGTTTTTTCATCCATAAAATAACAATTAATAGGCTCAGGTAATACAACAGTTCACCCAGCATTGCCTGAGTTACTGAGCAAGGTAAAAAAGCTCTAGAAGTTCGCCAGGCAACTAGAGGCTCCATTAAGACACATTACCGCGGAGCCAAAGAGCCCTAGGCACAGGTCGCATAACACCAGGGTTTACGGGAGCTAGTTCGCGGCCTCTGATTCTATATTCAAGGCTATCCTGTCATTCCTACAGGACGTTCGGTGATCCACCACCTACCGACGCGCCTGGTAGCTGCTCAGGCCCCAGGAGCAAAATGAGTTAGTAATATAATGAAATGAAAATGGTATGCAAATACTAAAACTGATATTTTTTCCTGTGACACTTGCAAAACCAATTGATTGAAATCGAAGAATCTTGACGTATTGTACAAAACAACAAGCAAACGGTTTTGTCAGAAAGACTATAGAGAGCTCTTCCATATAAATCAAGAATACTTACCAATGACTGGATTGTTGACCGAAATGTGGCAGATCATGGTCGATATTTAATGGTTGTGTGTGAGCTTCAATAGCACAATAATCAAACTCATCAATACACACAAGTGTTTTGCAATAATACAAAGAGCACAATAACTAGAATTTGAAATAGTAAAATAATATCCCGCTTTGAATAAAAAATGTGACATATGATCTTGCATATTGTGCTTTTATGGACCTGTTAGGATGGAAAGTTATTTAGTGCAACAAACGTGTTTAAGCCATTAAATGTTTAATTGTTCTGTCATGGTTTAGGCGTGTTTCTCCTAAATTATGCTTGCACCCTTATGGTTAGTTGATGATTCCCGATTCATTGGAAAACTTTTGATACAATAGCATGCTTCTGTTTTTGTGTCTTCTATAGAAACTACAGTGGTTTGGGATACATCTTTTTTACGATATCAATTCGAAAATGCTCTTAACGATAATACGATAGTGCTCAATACGAAGCATTATCGTAACAATCAATACGATAATGCTTCCTACAAACAATGTCATTTCATCTTGAGTTAAAGATAATCAGGTAGAAGTGGAGTTCGTTCCAAGTGGGAGGAGAATAATTTTATATTTTTTGGTTTGATTGACACTTCTGTTTTGCATGACTGTAATGGTTCATAATTCTGTTTAAATTATAAGTCCTGTGTCAATCAACCATCGTGCAAAAAGATGATCGCTGTGTGAGAAACAGACCCCGATTTAAATCTTAAAGAATATCTTTTCGAAGATTTTAATTGACGGTTCTGTATCAGACCTATTTGGCCAAAAACCAAACATATATTTTTGATTATGCTTATGGAGAATGGAACACAGTTCCACTAACAGTGTGGCTAAATTTTGTGAATAGCTCATTGCCAAAAGTAAAAGTAGTTAAAGCAAAAATAAAATCAATGGGCATCCAATATTACATAAAGACATTGACATCCTATTAATCGTACTTCTGGATGCGCATTTGCTGCCCGCTTCTCGACAGAGCAGGACGTTCTACGCAACGTTATACGACGTCTGTAACGATCGGGAAAATTGTCCAGCAATAGTATAGCATCATCAAATAATATATGTTCCTCGTCATCATTACGTTTGCAATGAAGTCAACTTAGCTTTTTTACTGGCATCAAAGTTTGATGCTAAGAATCGAAAAACCAAAAAATTAGTCTAAAACAAATAGAAAATCCCTTTATTTAACGCAATAAACCAATCATGTACAAAATACCAATCATGTACAAAATAATTAATAAACATATAAAAATATAAAACAAACAAAAAATAAGAAGGAAGAAGTAAAGTATGTGAGGACTAAAGATATTTGCTTGATATGATTGCAATATATATTATAAAAAGAGTTCAACGAACAAGTCGAGTTTGGAAAAGAATTTATTGTAATAATTATTCAAAGTTATACTGACTGAAAGATCATTTTAAAAGCAAATCGAATATTAACGTTTCTTTGGTTTATTCTAGAAGATAAGAAAATCTTGAGTTTACCACTGTAACATGAAATTCTGTACTTCCATTATGAAATTCTATTATGAACTAATATGTACTATTTTGAAATTCTGTACTTCCATTGAAATTTTCATGCGCGATTTGTTAAAATAAAAAAATACTTCCAAAAAAGGATGCATACAACAAATTCTTCCAATATTTTTTAAGTGATATTGTTAATCAAAAGGACTGAAAAGAATCACTTCTTTGTTATGCAAAAAGCGATATGCTTTCTAGTAAATTAAACGGTGATCTTAGGAATCCATGAAAATGTGAAACAATAACATGTAATATACAACATCATTTCAGAATACTGACAGAGACTATAAGTTAAAATAAATTATTTCTATACCTATTTACTTAACAGGAGAGAAATTATTTTTAAATAACATTTTCGAAATGATTCCAACTGGTCCACTTTTTAAAGAAAAAGGCGATATTTAATTACATAATTATTACGCCAAGATCTGCGATAATTATTGTCCAAGAAAGCTAAAAATAAAACTCAGGAAGCTTAACCATTAGTCGACAGAATTAATAGCTATCCGATTTTAACTACTTCCTCCAATTAAGCTTGTGAAAAGGTAAGTAACGTGACGCAGAAGAGCTTTTGTAAACCATTACAAAGCCTAACTACGAAGCTAATCGCATATAATTGGTATTTGAGACTGACTAACAAGCTGAAATTAATTCTATTCACATTTCTCACAGAGGTTAATCCCACAAGCTGCCTTAAATGAAATCTTTATTACAAATGTTGCCGTGAATCGGACTCTCAAATTGCCGTTGCGCGCAAAATGGCGAATGTATAACGCGGTGTCGGTAATATAAACTATTTAGCTACAGTTCCGTTTTGTATAAAGAATAAATCAGTGTTAGTCGGGTAACATATGTAAAATGGGTGAAACTCGGAGGCATGCGAAAACAGCTGCATTTAATTTCTCATTAGCCGTTCATAAAATTCTAAACATAACCTCGGTAACGCATCAATATTCAAAACATGTCGTCGCCAGATGCAAGCGGAGGTATTCACGCATCTGACTACCTGTTCGCGGAATACTTAATTCGTATTTTAGACAGTAGTAATGAGTTTTGAATGACTAAATGATGAGATACCACAAAGAGATCGATGCTAAAACAATTTGAAATTTTTTAAAAGAAATCTCAGTTACAGGTTAACAGCAAAATTTTAAATCTATTGTGCTACAAAATATTAATCCATTGATTTTTGTACCAATGGATAAACTTGTTTGCTTCGGTAAATAGCATTTCATTTCTAATCAATGGAAAAAGGATATTCTTAGTAATGCTGCCATTTCTTTGTTTCGAATAATAACTCGGTATTTTTGAAATTGAGAAATTTTTGAGTTTCTTTTCATCTGAAAAATTTGAAGATAAATTATATAATATGTTATTGATAACCAATGTAACCATCAAACTAATATTACGGATAAACAATTCATCCGCCAAACCAATGATATGGATAACCAGTGCAACCAACAAACCAATGGTTTGAGTAACCAATGCAACCACCAAACCAATGTTTTGGATAACGATTGCAACTATGCTAAGCTACAGAGGAATTGTTAGAGTTTCGGTTTTCGTCTCAACAATTTATGAGTTTCATACTTTATTCTGTATTAGCTATTTATGGTGGTATGAAATGCGCTTTAAACTGTAAGACTTGGTCTAATTAGCACTCATAAGCAAAAAGTGACTCTAGAAAGACAAATAGACCAAATTATCAAGGTGACCGTAACCTCAGGTTGAAATTGATGCTTCTGAAATTTACAGTTTTTTATTTAAGAAATTTATTTTGAATATAAAATGAATTTTAATGTAAATTTTAATTACAAAGAAGTTTAGAAAATACATTTAAGTAATTAAACGTCTCACGTTTAGTAGTTGCAGTCAAATGGAGATGCCTCTATACTCTGATTAGTCATTTGATTGATTAAAAAAATGAACTGCTTAGTATCAGAATACATGTGTAAAATGACTGGCGAATATTCATGTAAGAAGTTACAGAGGACTTCTATTTCAGTTCATTTACAAATGTCAAGATTGGTCTGTCGGCAGAAAAATGATGTTGTTTCGTTTCCTTAGACATTCTGTAAACTATTAAATCCAAATACTAATACTGTTATTAATGGTTATCATAATTAAATTTCGAAGTAGTGGAAGATTGTCAAGAAGAGTAATGAATCTAGAGTCTGGCTCTCGGTTGGGTGAGTATGAAGCGCGTGAATATTATTTACTGGATTGTATTTTGTCACATGTAAAATATATGGGCATAAGTGTCATGGTTAGGGCTATTACTTTGGCTGTGTACCTGATCTATTATTCTTGGATTTTTATATACACTTATTACAATAGCATGCTTCCATAATATAATAAAAATTGAAACATACCTTTTTCTGCAACTTAGCATTATTTTTCTTGTTCATAAAGCACATGTCATTGTGACATGTTTTGACAATAATTAGGTTGAAATGCTTATCCTGGGTGAATCAACGCGGTCACTAAATCTTACAGAACAGTTTTGGATTGAATTAGAGCTTCGGTCGAGTGCCGGAGTCGTTCGACCAAAAACTTGATATGGAACAAAAGGATATTGTGCAATATTATAAGAAGTGATTCACCAAAACAATTTATCAGAACTTAAATGGTTTTCCAATCAAGGAGAATAAACATTACCATTAAAGTAAAAGATCCTCTGAGTTATTAGTTATATGCCTGGTGCCCTTAAGAACGAACATCCAGTGACTTTTGAAAAAAATATCAAATATGATAGGGACTAATAAATAGTTGATGATCATTCAACTCAGAGAATTATCAAGATGTTACGAATATTTGTAGGAAAACACTTATTTAGCTCTAATAATTGTTAAAATCAAATAAATGTTTTGGTTTCTCACAGATGTGTGATTCACACTCTTGCAAAAAAATGACCAGAAAGTGGGAAAAAACAACACCATCTGTTTGAATTAAATATACGTCAAGGTCTTCAATTTTTACTAAAACATTTCAAAGCTTCAAAATGAATATAAGAGATTGTATTTTTTAATGATCTGGGAATAATTTTGTGCTTTTAATGTAAGTTAACACTGTAATATGCTTATAGCACCATTTAATTCTTATACAAACTTATTTTAATATTAAATATTTACATAACCTTTAAACACACAATAGATATCTTAAGTGCAAAATTTTTAATATAGAATATATATATTCATTTCATAAAATATTTATTCCAAAAAGATTCATACAATTATTTTTAAAGGAAATTTTTCATACAAAATGAAGCAAATGTTTCATAATTTACTGATTTCGAAATGAAAATTTCTGTATGAAATCAGTTTAAAAGCTTTTCATCGAATTGTTTAATTTTAAGAGTAGTGAGATTTTTGTGTAAAATAATCAAAGAAATATACAAATCGTTTCATGATATTTTGAAAAGTAATATAATATGCGTTTCTTATAAGAGCAATGCCACAGACATTATCAAGAAACATTATATTAATTAGCGTATTGAGTAATATACTTATAATATTGCTTAATGTCTTTAAGTTAAGATATTACATAATATACATATATTACTTAATATCTCTAAAGGATGAAAAAATGTTGTAGAAATCTTTGAAAAGGTAGAGAAAACTGCATTTCTTATAAAATTATGAAAATATTTGATTTGGTAAATTGAAAAGAACCATTAATTTAATATTTTTGCAATTTCTTTCTCGATTGAGTCAGATTGTATTAAATTGCCAAAAAATATAGATTCTTTTCTTTCAGAAATTCAGTGATGAGTGCATTTTTTATTAAGTGAGTTTATTTACACAAATTCAAAGAAATTACTGTGTTTATATTATTTAATATTAAACATTCGTTAATGCGTGTTTTAATAACCTCATTGAACTTAACTGTCCGATTGTAGACACTTAATAAAAAATAGTTTAAAAGGAATTTATAATTCACTTTTAGAAATATTAACACAATATATCTTATTTTAAAATCAAATTCAAAGTGATTTTGAACCTAGATACATTGTGAAGAAATAATAAACACTAATTATCACAATGTATAAGCGATTAAAATATTATTTTCCAGAACATGTATGTGTACATATGTAACATTTCTTGAATTACAATTGTCATTTTATACTTTGAAGCATTTGTAGACATGGTTAAAATATTTGTCAAATTTTTGATGTTGAAAAAGGTAACAATCAAACAAAGGAAAAGATCTAATTAGTTTTCTTTTAACTCAACACGCAATAATCTTCGTCATCGTTTTCAACAGAAGCAAAGACAATAATGTATAACAGAAGTCATGTATATGCTGATTTATGCTAATGATAAACAGTAAGTTAGCAGTTGGTTTTAGAAATCATGTTCTAACATAAAAAATTAGGCATTTTTAATGAAGTGGAAATATTGAAATAGACTCCAGAAACAAAATATTGACATCTTTTAAAATGTTATGATTTTGATTAATAGTGTAGTTTTTGTTTTAGTTTCTAAAAGTACCTATAAGTAAAGCGTATGTAATAAGTAATTACTGCCATGGATACCAATAATTGTTGTTTTTATATAATACGATGTAAGCATTTTTCTGTTCGAGTTTATAATTTAATTTTTTTTTTGAAACTCCGGTGCATAAATATAATATTAATAGATAGATTTTATTTTGATTATGTTTGATACTTGAAACTAATTAAATTCTCTAAATAGAGCTAAAGTTCATTGAAAAAAGTAAAATGTATCTCTCGAATGCATTTCCTAAATTAAACTAAATGAAGCTATCGTTTCATTGGATAAAGTAGAATCATTAGAAAATAAGATTTCTCAAAATTTTACATTCAAATTATTATTTAAGGAAAACTCTCAATCGAGTAAAAATATTTCACTTGATATGTAAGTACTTAACAAATGAAATATATATACAGCGTTCTTCAGACTGCAAGGTTGCCAGCTCAATTCCAGACTTCTTTGAACAACGGAAGTTAGATATTGCTCTTTTTTTTCCCCTTCTGCATTAATGACTATCATTTTTTTTCAGGCACTTTAAAAAATAAATTGTTACGTTAACTTCTGAAAGCAAAGAAATTTGTGGAATGTGTGTGTGAATTAAAACTTATTCTCATCTTTTTTTAACTTTATTTCTCTTTCGAATAACTTATTTCGGTGTTTCAGCACGAAACTAAAACAAACTTTTTCTCTGAAGAGAAATGTTTTTCTTCTTCTTCTTCATTGGCCTGACAGCCCAGGGTGGGCCTTTGCCTTCCTCAGAAGTGCATACCAGGACCCCCCATTTTTGGACAAGGTCATCCAGTTTGTCACTTTTAGTGTTTTTAGGTCGTTTTCAAGGCAGTCACGCCATCGCAGTTTCGGTCGTCCTCTTCTTCTGGTGCCCATGGGGCGAGCCAAAAAAATTTTTTTTGTCACCCGATTGTCGTTCATCCGGGCAATGTTTTTAGGAAAAGGAAATATTTGAATTAAGAATTAATCATTCTTTTTACTAAGAAAAGCACTAAACTCAGACCATATGAAAGCCCAGCTTACAGTTCACATATCTGTTTTCATGACCAGGGGCTCTGGGGTGTGACGCATATGCCCCAGTTAGGTGGACAGCCTAACGTAAAACCATCAGTGTTCAGTTCCCAAGCATGCTTGGTACCCAATTTTATCAATCCACTGTAGGATTGAAAGCTGGAGTCGACCTTGTCCAGCCCCAGACACAGAATTGAACCACGGACCTGTGTTTTGGGAGCAGGCAAAGCTACCACTACGCCACCATTTTCTTTCTTTTTTAAATACTTCTATTTATGTATCTAATTATGATAGCTGAGATACTTGTCATTTTACGGTCACGTTTTCTATACGTTAGTCCATAGAGACCAACAGATTAAACGAAATGCCTTACGACTTCTGTTCCTATGCTAGAGGAAAAGATTCGAGCCCAAGACATAAATTTTTATAAGCTAGATCAACCCATGATCTTGAGCTCAAGATACATTATTCTGTTTGTGAGGCATTTATTAATCTGGCAAAATTTCGGGATAAATTCAAAATACTATGCTGAGTAATAACTAAATAGAAATACTTATATAAGATCAGCAGCATCTTAACTTTTGAACATATTAATAAGTACATAAAGTTATTATAGGCACATAATTTTAAAGGTTAGATCTATTTTTCAAGTTTTATTTACACAAAATAATAATTCTATATTTTTGAGTTTATGATGTTGTATTTCCCACTAAAACACTACCTAAAATATTATTAAGCTGACGTAAGAAAACGAAAGTAAATAAGAAACATTTTCTCAATTTTTTTCTGAATCATTCATTTTAAGTTGAGTTTATAATAAGAATATATTTTACTATTAAATTATTTAAGCAATCCTCACATATTTCTTGCATCAAATCCTGCAAGTTACTGCCTCTGTGCACTTATTCCAAGACAGACGTGAATTTCAAAACCACTTTTCAAAATGAAACCCGTTATGTTAAGTAAACACACATCCTCTCAAATATGTCCCCGTACACAGATTCCATCGAAACACCTTGAAGAAAAATCGGTAGCTATTTCAAGAAGTATCCTTGAATGATAAGTTTCGGTGCCGGATCTGTGTTATGAGAATGCGAGGATGAAAGAAAAAATGCAAAGCTTTCTGCAAACTTTTGAGAAAGCGTAGAAATCCGATTATACGCTTTTAGTTCAAGTATCTATCGTTACATTGAAACAGTCGAATGTTTATAAATGCTATTGTGATAAGGGAAAATGTGTTAGCTACCTAAATATTCAAAATATAGTGCAAATGCCCGTGATTTGTATTCAAACGATTCGGTGTTCTTTTGGGTTTATTGTCCTTAGCTTGAAAACGTGGAGCAGTTCCATTTCTTAAGGTATCCCATTTAGGTTCTTTCTGGAGCAATTTTTATCTAAGAATGTTTCTTGAAACTTTAATATAGTGAAAATATATAACTGTGAAATAAGTTATTCAACTGTGAAATGGATTATTTCAGGCTATATAACTGTGAAATGGAATTTACTTATTCAAATTAATTGTAGGAATAATATTCCTCACATAAATACAAATCATATTGATTTTATTTTTAATGAAAAATATTAAAAAATAAAATAATATTAAAAAAATTATAGTTAATTACTAAAATATAAAATATATAATTTTGTTGCAGAAAAAAACAAAATTTTTTCCATAAAAATGTTATTAAAATTGAAGAAAACAGTGCTGTATCTTCTCATATTTATTTTCACAATAATAACTATTGAAATGAACTTCCACTTGAAAATACATTTGTTGTTGTTACTTATGATACTTGGACAAGCCAAGCTCACTCTGCCGATGGTTTTACGAATTTAAGTCAGTAAAGTGCATCTTCCGTTTAACCAGAGCAACAAAAAGGTGGAAGTACGACATTGGTCTAAGACTGCTTCGATAGATGGCAACACCATAGGATCTTCATTTTGACATTGATCTGAAAGGAGAGGAAATTTCCTCTAGACCAGTATACCAACGGTAACTGCTCAACGACTGACCACAGGACTTTCGATTCCACAGATTTATTGAGCATGAATATCGCATATACTCAGTGTTTTTTTTTTTCTGCATTGAAAATGAAACCCAGCCCTTTCGGACCGAAGGAAAAATTATTGAAATGCTTTTACATAGGAAATGAAATTTTATGAAAGCGGGAATGAAGTTCAAATAAGTTAACAATCAAATACAGCAAAAAAAAAATAGTTCCATTTTCTTAAACAACGTTTCGTTATGCGTGTCAATTTATACTTTTCTTGAAGTCGAATATAGTTACGGAAGTTAAATAGTTTTTTATAAGCTTTTCTATACTTACATAATGGATAAGAGATGAAATTATGATTTACAAGAATAAATTTTGGATGTTAAGTACGTATTTTTAAATAGCTAAACAATTTCTACCACAAATTAAGTTTAAAATACCAATAGTGATTTCATGTGAGTAAAATTTCAGAATTCTCTCAATATTTTAATATTCACCATCATATTTTATCTGAACTTATCTAATTGAAATAAAATTGTTCTTTCTGGAATTGCATTCTCATAATTTAAAGAAAAATATAATGTTTATTTTTTAAAAAGTTAAGCTTAACGTAAAATTTGAACAAAGAATAAGAGGGAACCACAGGACTTTCGACACCCCAGATTTATCGGGCATGATTATCGAATGTACTCGGTGGGTCTTTCACGGCATTGGGAATCGAACACAGCCCTTTCGGACGGAAGGCCGATGATCTAACTACTAGGCTACCCTCCCCGTTTGAAAATACATTTAAAAAGGTAATAAAACATTATTTCTTAAGTTTTGTTGTAATAAATGTAAGTGGAAAGAGTTTTGAAACTTTAATTTTTATATAAAATATTGAGCTATATTGCATGCATCGAGACATTTTCACATTTATGACTCTTCCATGAAAAATCAATATTTTTAACCAAAATTGTGGAAACTATAGAATTATCAGCTTTAACTATTTTTACTTTTTGCTTTAATAAATTTAATATCAGACGTTTTTGGAGATCTGCTCAAAAGTCAAATTTATAATTGCTTCATTTTGGTGTTCTCCCCCATCTCATGACTGGTACTGTTTCAGGAAACCAGATGGTTATGTTTATTTTAAGGGTATTCATGTACACTAGACAGCTATTTCAAGACCCACTTTAAATGTTAAAAAATTATCCAAGGGAATAAGATCTTCCTCGTGTGTAGGAAATGCAGCATCACATATTTTACCCCTTATCATTTATTTTCTTGCTTAGGACTTGAAGAAGATTTGTTTCACAGTTCCCTTCTAGTTTTGGATTTTTTTTATTAGTTCATGGTTTCATGGATCTGGTTTCTCTTATTAACTAACCACAGATAAGATAATAAAATCAATAACACATTTTCGTTTGCAAGCACATTTTGTCCAACAACTGTTCATTATTCATCATTAGTTTTTCATCGAAAATGTTTAACTAAGAATTTTCCACTTAAAATGTATTCTGAGGTACTACAGACATCCAACGCAATCCAAGACAAGACCCCCTAACAATCAGCAACAAGCTTAGCATGATATCCAACGAGTTGCATGGATATGATATTGAAGAGGAATATAAATATAATATTTCCTTCAACTTCTCATTTCCTTTATTTCTATTTTGAGCACAGACTGCATTCTTTTTAATTTTTCATGAAGTACAGAAAACTCATTTCAATCTAATTTGATTGGAATAGCTAATTTAATTATTGCAAAATGAAATATCTTTAAGACAAAATATTTTGATCCAACAACAGTGGAAAATTTGGTTACTCATAGCAGTAAATAAAGGAGCATTTTATAGATTTGTGCTACCCAAATAAATCAGAAGTTATTATTATTATTCTTAGTTAGTTAATTTATTATTATATTTTTTTATTATTATTAATAAATTAAAAATTCTTAGTTACATAAACTGATTTGTTGGCACATTTTCGTACAAAATGGTTAAACACGTCATATTATTTTTTAATGAAAAACTGTAATTTAGTCTCCCTTTCAGTGTTTTATTATAGAAAACCCTCAGATAGTCAGCAGTTTCACGCCGCTTCCCGTCAGATCATCAAAGTGAAGCATCACTTACTGCTGTCAGCGACGAGGATGGTGACCACTTTCTCCCTTATTGGGTTGTTGAAGCTCCGTGGGTTTGTCGTTACTATTTCACGCCCGAAATCCTTCCGCTGGAGCAGCGTGGATAGAGAATAGAAGGTGCCAGCTCAGGTATAACCTCATCACCTGACCGTCGTTCAAAACTATACAAAGCAACTATTCTAAACCTTTAAATCTTTAAGTACAGTCTGGAACTCACCCGCACAGCTAAGCAGGTATGTATATTACAGCTTTAAAAAAGTAATAAATTTACTTCATTCAATCAAACAGCAAATAATTCAAGCAATATACATTTTATAGCAATGAAAGATTTTGTTTCTTCTTGGTAATGCAGGACGAAACATTTATGAATAATTTGTAATTTTCTTTCATATATTGCCATGATTTTTCATAGAATGGAGACAAATATTATAATTCTTAATTATCATTTAAAGATTTCTATTTATTTATAATATTTTATTATAAAATAATTAGTTAATGTGACTGGTAAATTTTCATAATTTTTAATAAGGTATAAAAAATTTAACTATTAATTTATGATCTCAGAAAATTTATTTTTTGTCATATAATGTGTGTTCTTAAACTAATTAATTTTCTGCGATAAATTGTCTGTAAATCAAACAGTTTTGATCCTATAGCAATGAAATTCTATAGCATTCACATGGATCCTATAGCAACACAAAAAATAATATATACATAATAGATTATTTACTTAGCATATATAGAAATCATAGAACCAGGAATAACTTAACAATTCCTAACTCTTATAGAAATGTGTTAATCGAATTAGAGGAGTGACCGAGTGGTTAAAGGTAACAGACTGTAAATCTGTCCGCACTGCGTACGTGAGCTCGAATCCTACCTCCTCCATTGTGCCGGTATAGCTCAATGGAAGAGCTCTAGCCTTGTCAAATTTTACTTTAAAAGTTAATTACACTGTTAATAGAATCCTCATATTTTTATTAATTATAGACAATTAATCTTGCATTTATTTTGAGGGAAATATGATAGATAGAAACACTTTTTTAATCGCGCTACAAAGCATTTTCTATAGATCAAGTTATATTAATCTCACAGCTTTCGAAAATTGTTTTTAGGATACTATAAAAGAAAAAAAATACTTATTAAATTTGTAGGACTCATAAAATTAAAGAAAACTGTACATTCTTCACTTCTTAATGAAAATTCATTCATGCCTTGCTTTTAGATATAAGCAATTAAATATTGTACCGAGCTCCACGGGTTCGTGTCGATTGAGAGTTGAATAAAGCAACCACTTAAAGAACACAAGACTTTTATTCGTAAAAATCTCACTAGATAAACGAAATTCTCGCTGTAACAATCACAATTATACAGCTACAATTCGTCAGATATAATAAGAAACAGCTTCCAATCACAGGTCTCAAATACCTCAGACAGAGAACAACTAGCAGTCACAACTAATCGTATTCACTCACTGACTGTCTTCACAAAAACTGACTCTTCCATGTCGGGCTGCGGTATTTATACCTGACTTGGCGGAGAAATCTACCAATTTCGCCAAGGCTCTGGAAGCTTCTAGGCTATCTCGAAAAATATTGGTCCTAGAGCTTAGGTGATGGATGTTTCCAGAAGTATCGATTTCTCGCCAAATAGCCAAGAATCTCGCCAAGTCGCCAAATTATTAGGAAATCAGCTTTTAAACTACAACACGTCTAAATACCGCAATTTTTGCCCAAAATGTGAGAATTTCCGATCTGTCTGAGATATTTTAAGACAAATATAATCATTATTTATAAATTTGTAACAATATCTAAGTTTTAATTTATTGTGAAGGCGTGAGTAATTCATGATTTTTGAGTTTATTTTACTGTAGCTTAAATGCATACAATGAGAAAGCTTAGTAATAAACTATTTAATAATCTCATATTTAGCTATTAGTTATAGATGATTTATTATTACAAATGATCCAGACTCAGACACATGAATCAGGATGATTTGCCAATTATATCTTCGATTATTTAAAACCGCGTAACAATGGATATTTGAATTCCTGATTTGTTCGTAATCAGAAGATGTATTTAATTTTTGTCTCCATAAGTGTATTTCTTTTCATAATATATTTCTAAAATAATATCATTTATCATCTTTTTTCCGTTATATATAAAGAAAAATTCTAATATGTTATTAAGTGAATTATATGGTTTTAAAACTTATGTTAGAAAGGAAATTATGCGTTCCTTTCAAATATTTAAAATAAGTAGTTTTTTTCAAATGAAATTCTCACTCAAGTTAGTTTTAAAAATGAACTGATTTTGCAAATATTTAAGAAAAGGGGGAAAATTAAATTTTCCTTAATGTTACGGTACATCTATTGAATGCTTCAGGAATACTTAGAGTTGGCATTTTAATTATTTAAAAAAATCGAAAAGTATAATCTATTTCTCATTGTTTTAATATTTTTTCAATTATGATTCATATTTTTCAACATTCTAATTTTTAAATTTTATTTGTAATTTTTTGAATATGTACTTTATAATTCCAAAAATTTCTCACTTTGGAAGAAGTTTAAGGAATAAAGGTTTTTAGTATTATTTTTCATATGTGGAATGAAATATAAATATATTATATCAACAATTAAAAATTTACTATTTAAAATAAAACTTGAAAAAACCTAATATTAGTACAAATAAACCCAATATTTTTGTAATGTCATTGAATTTTTATCATTTAAAATATTGTACATAATGATTGTGAAATAATAAAATTTATGCAAATAATTTGAATGTGAAAAATATTTAGAAATCTCCAAAAGATATTTTATTCAAATCAAAATAGTTTGTAATGACGTTCATGCATTTTTTGAAAGTGCCAATATTAAGACTTTCTTCCAGTATTTTAACCGTTGAAAATTAACACAGTGAAAAATTATATTTTATCATATGACTGAATGTCATTATGTATATATATATATATATATATATATATATATATATATATACAAGATTTATTTTAAAATTCATTTTACATTAAAGTAATCATAATAGCCAATATGTCCAAAAGAAAACATTTTAATTAGTTTTGAAATCTGTCAATTGAAATGATTACCTTATGGTCATTTTATCGTTATAAATTAATTTTAAGTTTTAAAATTAAAGAAAAGAATGAAAAAATAAATTTTGTTTTAATACAATATTCTCTTTTTCTCTCTCTCTGTGGCACGACAGCCCATGTGGGCCACACACAAAGCCTACAGTGCCCATCTCGTGATTAAGTGGCCCTGGGGTGCGAAGAATATGTCCCGATTAGTTGGTCAGCCTAATTTAAAACCCCCAGTGTTTAGTTCCCAAGCATGCTTGGAACTCATTAATCGACTCATTGAAGATATGAAATGCAGATTAGACATTACCCAACCAGAGGATCGAATCTGGAACCTGTGTCTTGGGAGCGTGAAATGCTGCCACTAAGCCCCACCGAGCCTCTTTTGCAATATTGTAAAAACATAAAAACAGAGTGGAAATTCCTTTTTTTTATTGATTGTTTCAATATAATTTACTGCTTTTTAATCTCTTATGTAATCATATCTAATTATGAAATAAATTTGAATCGAAGATTTCTATACTAAGGAGTAAAATTGCATCCTCGAACCTAACTCTCATTATTTTGGTTAATTGAATATTAATTATTACTGTTGTCATTGCAAGGGATCCAATCAGGAAGATCCACAAGTACCCATCCCGACTGACATGCATACACATGCCATACCTGTTATCATTGCGCAGACCTGTTATCTTTTTTCACAAGTAATTTGGAAATAATTACTAACCTCTTTTACTCCGAATGCCCTTGACCCACATCTAAGTTACTTTAAGCCCATTATTCACAGTTTATGAAGTGACTTGGCTTCGTGTTTCATCGGGAATATTTTATTTTCCTTTTGTTGTGCAAATTTTAATAATCCTCTGTCACCAGTTACATCAAATTTATTATTTTATTCAAGTCGAATTGTTTAGTCATATCTAGATTTTCAATAGGATGAACAAAAAAATGGACAACAAATCAATAAGAACTAAGTTTTGCATAATTTATCCATATTTCCTTTAATTATTTACATTTTTTCCACTTAATTATTTCTATTCCTTATGTTCACAAAATATTTCGGTTCATAGAATAATTATAGAATATCCAATGAATAGAATTATCCTGATTAATTTGAAATAGTCTCATTTTTTAAGCACTTTATAAATCAATAAATTAATTTAATTTAAAACTTTTACTTTTTAAAAACGGAATGAAAGTTGAAAAAAAGAAAATTTTATTTATTGCAAAAATAAATGTATTAATTATAGTTCTTTTTTCTTAATATTTTATCAACCTCGTTTTTTTCTCAAAATGCACATACAATTAAAGTTTTAAGGCTACCTCTATATTCATGAACAATTTTTAAACAAAATTGCATTTCCTTAAGCCATATTTCTTTAAAAATGGATGTAGGCAGATATCTATGAGCACACAAGTTAATCAACAAATTAAGTATTGTTTAATGATAATAAAAGTTTTTTCCTAAAAATGTCGGCAGCTATATGTGCATTAAATGCGTTCCATTTAAAGAGAAACAGCGTGTTTCACATCACATTTAGTAAACTAATTCTGTTACAGAGATTGTTTAGAAAATTAATAAAGCTTGATTTTACTATTTTAAAACTCTTGCGGCCTTTACTGAACTAAAAAATTAGAGATCTTCCCCCAGACTTATATGATTATGCTAATTTGGAAGAATTCAATGAAATGTTAGAATTTTTGCTTTGATAAAATAATCATTTGATTATTTTCAATTTCATACCTGTATATGCAAAAAAATATCTTTTTCACTTTAATTATAAATCGTACGTTAATAACTCTCTCTTCCCCCTAATTCAGGCACTGAGTGATTGTCCTTTCTCCTCAACAAGGCCGGAAACTGTAACGCATGTATCGTCACCCAGTACGCACCTGTGAACCAAGTCACAGAAAAGAGTAGCAATTACTTACGTCACACACAATAAGCCTGTTTATAGGGTGGGCCACATTCATTCTTCTTCTCAACATAAAGAACAGAGAAACACAGAGAGAGAAAGGAACATGCATGCCCGAACCGGGATTCGAACACAGGACTAGCAGTTTATGAATCAGGAATGCTAACCAATCAACCATTGGGCAGATATGCTTGTTTTAGTTAAAAAATAAATGTTAATAAATCAAATAATATTTAAAATAAAATATTATTTAATTTATTGACATTATATTAACAATGTACTGTGTGATAAAAGAAAGTTTAAGATCTAAATTTAAATTAGATATGAAGCAAAATGAATCAAGTTTTTTATTAAATAAGTAAACTATTATTGTTTGTTTATTGAAACAAAAACATAATAATGCTCTTTAACAGACAGAGAATAGAAATTTTGAGAATTTATTCCCATGAAAGAAATACTTGATAAGAAAATTAATACTGAATCCTAAAATGTTTCAGATTTTAGTAGAGGTTTTGTTCTTTGTATTAGTGCAAATTTAGAAAATTAAAAGTTGTTTTCTTAATATTTATCTTGCCTTAAAAGAACTCGTCTTTATTTTTCATATTTAAATTTGTTATAAAATAAATTAAAAGACAAATAAATAAGAAAATAACAATTAAAGTGTATATAAATAAATTATCCATAAATGAAAATCGGAATTTAACATAATTTGCTTCTTTGATAAGCATGAATTAATAGTTTTTCATGAATTACTTTGATTTGCACAAATTTAAAACAATATAATTATAGTCTTGATTTCAAGATCCATTTTAATCTTCTTTGCCATGAATTTAACTTTTTGGGAAAATTACAATATGATAGAAGATTTCAACTCTTTGCCGAACTTACAACATTATAAGAGATACAAACAAAGTTTAGGAAGTTTATTCTAAATTTTGCTCTTAGGTTTTGACACTACGCAGCCAAACGGCCAAATAATATTGTAAAGCACTTTTGGTCAACCATGTTAATTGTTTTCCGTGTGGACTTTCCATAGATAGAGAGTTGCTTTCATGTGTTGCGAGGGAAGAAACTTGAAAATTCACAAGCACTCACCCCGACAGAAGTACATGTAAAATGCAGAAGCGTAACAAGAATCTTCTGTTATTCAACATCGGCTGGGATTGAACACAGTATTTACGCTCCGAAACACTTTGCTCCACCATTAGTCTACGACTACTCTTTCATTCAGAATTTTTAGATAAAGACTGCTATATAAAAGACATTACACCAAAAAAGTGCTGCAAAAATGTTTTATGAACCCGCATGAGTAGAGGTGAGGTTAGATACACTTTGAGGTATCAAACCACCAAAAATATATATCGTTTCATTCTCACATTTTGCTTGTGCAGTGTAAATCATCCATCTTCTTCTTCATAAAAAGATATTAGCTCACTGATGCTGGATGCTAAAAGCAGTCGGTGTCAATGCAACTTTTCATGATGAAATCCTTTTAGGTACCCCAAGACACAGCAAATGTCATATGGAATAGCAAATATCAACGCCCGTTAAACTGAAAATGGAATCAGCCCGAAAATATCAGCTCATGGAACACTTAGTACCAGTTCCCGTGCAAAAGCATGGACCAAAAAGTATTGCATAAATTTTTACTGATGCTCAAAAAGGAAATTGTTAGACCATCATTTCCAGTTAAGATTTTGTTATTTTATAATGATTTCTTTTCAGGCAGCTTTCTCAGAGGATTACAGGATATTTGTCTTCTTTTGCAAGTAATCCTTAAAAAGATCTTCGATTCCTTTTCCTAACGTCGATTTTTTTATTGACAATCAAAATGAAATAAATAATTCGCTATCTTGAGGTTTTTGTTATTCAATAATATTCAATAATGGTGTCATTCTAGCCTTTAGCTGCATGTTTCTTCAGAACATTTATCTGATTTTCTGCATTAAATTGAAGATTGCATGATCAAACTTCAATTTGTTTCTCAACAATATAAAATATAACAAAGTAAATTATTTTTCCTTTTAACAAATTACTTTGGTTCCTGCTAAATATGCTGCTTTTCTTTTATAGAGTTATACTCTTTTATGTAGTATTTAAAAGTATATTTTCCTTTAGTATTAAAAGGATATTTTTCTATAATTTTTGTTAAGTTAAAACTTTTCGAACTACGTAGTTATTGAGGACTTGCAATTCCACCTTAACGATACTTTCTCATTTATTCCGATAAAATTTGAATTCTTAAATGTATTTTATGATATTTTAGGCACACTTTATGTCGTAAAATAATTAAATACTTAGCTTTGTTTTATAGTTTTATCTTATTAAATCGAATTTTTAAAGAATTCAGTCATTCAATATTACAACAAAATCTATACTTTTAGTTTAAATAAAAATAAACTAATAAGTGTTTCACTCACTGTTGCTAATTCTCGCTAAAGACTTAAAAACATTATGCAAAATATAATTTACATCTTATATTTCACAGCTTTCGTTCGATGTTTGAAAATAGGTGACAATCATTTGTTTCCAACCACAACGCACGTTACGCTTAATTAGACAGAATAATAATTCACACAATTCCGATTACGTCATTGAGCCTTTGTCAATATACATGAGTAGAGCTCCAGCTGAGGTAAACAATTGTTAAGCAGGACGATAGTAAATGCTATCCCGTGGGACAGAAGTCCCATACTGCATTCCGAAATTCCACAGCATAGGAGAAGATTCGAAAACACAAGCGATATTCAACCACTTAATCATGTATGACTCATTCCCGAACAGTTGGAACGAATTACGTATTCAGAGGGAATTACAGCAACGTATATGTGAATATGATTTTGGTGACAGGAATTAAACATTGATGTGCAATCACTCAGCAGTACATTTAGAGCTTCACTCACAACTAATCAGGAATCGTGTTCAATTTCTTAATATCTAATCAGCTTTTTATTTCTTTCAGTACTCATAGAATCATTCTTAAGATAAATAAAAATTGCCGTTGAGTATATATAATTAGTTTAGTTTTTATTTCCGATTTTGTGTGGTTATTTGTTTTTTCATACACAAAAACTAATTTGCTTGGGGCCTACAACTTAAGAGATTAGGTTCTCGAAGCAAAATTCCTATAGCAATAATGTTAAAACTTGCTCTGTCTAAGGAACATTTAAAAATTACTTTTAAACCAAATTGTTCGAAATTTTTTTCGCAGTTAAATACATATTTTTACATAATTTAATCAGAGCATTTTTTATTTGATAATTCTTCTTTTTTAAAAAAATAAATAACTATTCTAACACATGTTTTTCACTTTCATGGTTAAACTTTTCAAACATTTTAAATTACAAAATTTTAAGAAATTATTACGTAGAAAAAATTCTTGGTTAAAACAAGTAAAATAACATATTTCTTATGTATTCTAAGTTTTAACATGTTTAATTAAGTACTTTTTTAGAAAATGTTCCTCATTAAATAAAAAACTTCATTTTGAGAAAAACAAGATTTAACATGAAAATTATATATAATTAATACATTCCAGTTCCATAACTGGGATTATCTGAATTATTTGCTAGAACATCTTCCATTCTACATTTTTATGTCTTCTTTTTATCATAGCCTCTACAGATTTCTATTTTATAGTATAGTTACTCTTTTATATGCGAGCTCGATTCGCTGACATCATAGTGTATAAACCTGGCTGGATTTCTAATAATGATAAAACCTTGCATTTTGAGAAACGTCTATTGTTAAAATAAATAGTTTCATATACAAAAATTTTCAAAATTTCTAGTTGTACAAATTTTTTTTCAAAATCCTCGGCCGCAAGAGGGTATTGAAACTTTCATAACCATTTTGCGTTTTACCATGAAGACACATCCAACAAGCAGGATTCAGAAACTTCCATCGAACCACTATTACCACAGTAATTGGCTTAGAAATTTCCTTCATGGTTCCTTTTATCTTTGCAGTTGTAAAATCATAAGTATCATTCAGTTGTAATTATCATTCAGAGAAGTGAAACCACGTTCCATCGATACCTACTGGAATGTCACATGCTTCAGAAGCAGCACTCTTATTTTCTTCTGCAACATCTCTAATAGACAGAGACATACGCAATGGAACACCTGGTCTGTACCTTAGGTTATCAGGTATAGCTCCTGTAATACATCTCGTGTGGCAGAATTGTCACGAAATTTGATAACAAAATTGAATTTCAATATGTCTCTAATATTTGAAATTAATAATTTGATAGAAATATAATATCAACAACAAAACATTTACTAAATTTTCACTATGGGAGATGACATGAGTTAGATATTGCAATAAAATTGTGAAAATAGATTATCCTAACACTCCTAGTAACCTTGGTAAAAATACGAATTAATTATCTTGATGATTATCATAACAGACGATATATCGTCTCCTATGACCATCATCAGTAGTTGATAACACAAATATGCAAGCAATATAATTAAGTTAAGTAGAAGTGTATAAAACGAGCGAATAACTGGGGCAGATTTTCAATAAGTACTAGTAACTCCTTCGTGCTTTAGCTATGTCCTTTAATGTAACATTGCATTATTCGCAATACCAAAGGACTGCATTGTCTACACGCAGATAGTTAAGATTACATATGCATGAATGGTATCCTATGGAACATTTAACATTTGCTGTAGATGATAAACAGTAGAACATTTAAAGTATTATAGATTGCAATCTGCTGATTCAGCTAATATTTTGCAGCAGCTCTGTCTGTGCACTGTAGTTAATACAATTAAGAAAATTATTGAACAAAATATAACTACAATACAATAAATAATAAAGAGGCTTAAAAAGTGAATAAAATACATAGCAAAATATTTTATAGACATTCTAACATTACTAGAAATAATAATGAAAATATATTGCACTAAAATTGCTAAATAGGGTATTTCTGAAGACTCAAAGCAAACTTGAATATTAACCCCCAGTTTTAAATATAGTGGTTAGATAGAGGAAAGTGTTATATCACATGACGTACCATATGAAGATTGTATTAGAAAAGGCTCAAATATATACAGTACATTAATAGTATATACATAAATAAAACATATACTAATTGTGCTATATTACAATCAATTATTTTATCACATAAAAAACCTGCATTGTCTGTTCCCAGTTTATAATGGTTTACAATGTTTAGAGGAAATATAATACAAAATTAGACATTAAAATTACTAATTGATAAACTTTGCTAAGATATTTAATGTTGCACATTACATTGTGCTGAGTCAATCAATATATTTCAGCACCTTAATCTGAATAATCATTATTATCAAAATTATAAAAACTAATTGCTAAACAAATACAATACCTAATAATATTTTATCATGAAAAGTGGAAAAATACCATACAATGATTTTTACCCTTTACCAAATTGTTCTTATGATGACATCCGCTGTGCTCAGTTATGGCATTATCCTTACAGAGTTCGAATCCTTTTTCATAGATAAAGGAGATTATGTTCTTTATCTTATGCAGAAGAGAAGGAGTTTTGCAAGCGTAGCTGAGAAATGGAGTAAGTTCCTCCGAGTTTTTAGGCGCTTTTAGGTGCCATTGTTTTGTGAAATCACATTCAAACACGTAATGAACAATGGTCCCAATCTGACCGCATGAACAAGCACTATTTGGAGTCATACCCCTTTTATTGAGATATTCTGGTGTTGGAGTATGTCCAGAAAGAAATTGTGCTTTTTTGTGGTCCTTGACTAGAAAATCAAGAGAGACAGAGAGCTTAAGGCTGTATGTCTATCTACCTTGTTCTGCCTCATTCCATTCTTGTTGCCTGGCCATTAGTAAATGGTTGCGTAACATAGAAATCAAGTAAGATTTGGGCCATTTTAATTTAATTTTTTGCGTGTTTGAGCATGCTTTGGCAGCTTGCTTTTCCAGTGTGTCAGCTCTTTCATTACCAGTATGTCCGGCATGAGCCTTGATCCAGTGAAGACAAATTTGCCGTCTATGCCGTGCTAAATGTCCTGAGTTGATTTTGAATTTCCTGTATCAGTAGGCTTCTGTGATATGGATTATATATTCCAGAAAGAGCTGATTGGCTGTCTGACCAAATCACTGCCTTGTATAAATTATTTTCGGATATATATATATTAATGCTTTATCAATCGCAACCAATTCTGCTTGGAAAACACTGTTAGCTTCTCCTAATTGTTCCTGCCAATAACCACTCTCCTGTCCATTTTCGAAAATGCAGAAAGCTGCTCGCACTTGGCCTTCTATTTTTGAGCCATCAATGAAAAAGTGTTAGTAAATGTCTAGACACTGTGTAGGATTTGAAGTGTGAACCATTATTCCTTCCATCTTTGTTGCTGGGTGGAATAATGCTTTGAAGGGAATTTCCAAGTCGTCTGGGTTATAAATTGCATCTAGGAAAGTGGTTTTTTCTTGATGTTGGAGAATGTTTGATTTAGCTGCTTCTAGTTGAACCATTAAATGTAATGGAAAGACTCCTGTCAAGATACTTAATGCTGCCGTAGAAGTCGTGCGGAAACATCTAGTGATAGATCACTTTTACTATTATGCATTTCTAATTTGTAAAGATTAAATCCGTTTTTTTTTAAATAAAATAATATACTCCTTTAAGTCAATATATAAATATTTATGGTTTTAATAAAATATTGTAAAATAATTATTTTTTCTTTAAGGATGTAAATTTTTATCCAATAAAACAATAATGATGATACCGTAATTTGTTTTAAATAAATTTAATTTTATAATCTGTGTTTTCGCTGATTTGGAATGTATAAATGGCTTAATATATTTTTCGGAAAATCTGACTTTTTTGTTCTTTTGAAAACAGTTGCTTTTGTTTTGTACATGTACTGTTAAATTTAACTTTATGTATAATAAATGGTCTGTCATTTCATTACAGTAATAAATGAAGAATTTCTAATACAGTCGAGAGTATTTTATTTTGAATTTAGAATAATTAAAGCAGTTAAAAAAAGAAATGCTATGCAATTAGTTTTATTGCATAGCTATAAATTACTACTATAAATGTAACTATAAATTAACTATAAATACTATAAATTAAATTAGTTACCTTATACTATGTAGTAATAAAAATGTAATCAGGGAATTAAAAATAAATGATTATTTATTTATGATGTTTTATTTTTGTAATTAAATATTCAGTTGGACTACCGAAGTTATGGACTAAAACTGAAAAGAATTCTTCCTAGATAATGGAATTTTAAAAATAAATTTCTGTTGATAAAAACAGAATGCGGAATAAATCACTTAGAAATGATTAAAATTATTATTTTAAGCAAACTGATATTACTATAAAAGCATTTAATGTATTTTAACTGAAAAAGTGAATCTTTATCTTCAGCCCATTAGTTATGGAGTTCGTTTACATTCCACGAGAATTGTTTTTGATTGTTTTAAAACATTTTTAACTGAAGTCTTCACTCAAATAATCAGATTTAGTGAAAGCAAAAGAAACTTTCACAATAATAAATAATTCATTGTTTCTTTTCTATGATTTCATCCATTTAAACATTGTCTGGAGTCTAGACAATGTTTAAATGTATGTCTTCGTAAAAGCCAACAAATCATGTGAACAAATAATAGACTTTTCACTTAAGCACTTAAAATGCAATGGATTGCTTCAGTTCTCATGTAATTCTTCAAAGTTAACTAAGAAGCATGTAAATTTATAAATTTACATGGTTTGTTAAACTTATAAGACTTTCTGAGTAACTATTTTGCTACTTTGCTTAACTTTCGATGCGAATAGTAATTAATTATTTTTTGTTTAGTTAGTTGATATTTGAATTTGGCTTATTGCTGCATTAGTTGTTTTCTACAGCATTTGTTTGCAGATTTGAGTTTCACAAAGGGATCTCCATCAATGGAAAATTATAAGAATTTTGTTATTGTGGAAATATATCAAATAGCTTCTTTATTAATATCAGGCTAATATTTAATTTTTCTGATCATTTTTACATCTGATTCAAATATTTGGAAAATTATGACGTGATTGGCAGCTGAATTTATTTCCGACTAGTTTTGAATGTTGATGCCCCAACACAGAATCATTACCAATCATATGAAAATCACGTGATTCTAGTTGTAGTAGCATCTGATATAAGCTTTATAATACAACTCTCATTAATTCAAAATTTAATCCTTTTACAGTTTCTATATTTTGTCCTATTTTAAGTATACTTTATTTATCATGAAAAGATTCACTTACGTTTAATGGTTTTGCTGTTGTCTCATTTGAGGCTTTTTGATTCCAGCGAAATGAAAAATTCCTTTAAAAGTAGGCAAACGAAAATAATATTCTTAAGGCCTGACACTTTCCAGTTATCTGGACAAAAATTAATTTAAATTAAATACAGAAATCCCCCTTTATAACACTGTACTCTTATTACACGTTTTCATATGATGCGATTTCATGTTCTTTACATAACCCGTGTTTTACCCCATATAACGCATTCTGTACTGCGAAATTTATAATGATGTGTACAGTTCACAACCAATTTTGCTTACGCTTGCACATTGTGTTAATTGTGTTCTTATGAAATATAATTATATTATTGAACTTTGAACATTCTGCTAAAAGAAGACGTCGGTGGAACGTTATTTTAGATAGCTCCTTCAGCGAATAAGCATGCAATAAAACTGTTTTTGAAATTATTTACTTGAGATTAACTGTTTCTTTAGGGGTTACATTTGTATAAGTTTTTTATTCAAAATGTTTTTAATTTGGTTTTGATATAAAACCCACATTTCGTTCACAATGTAGTTTTTCCTTCATATTCGATTTAAATCCTCTTTAACGAGAAAAGTTTAACGGGAATCATTTGTAAATAACTTGTTCTACTAGTACAAAGAGTTTTCCAATAACGTGGGATTAATATACAGTGTTATATGAGAGATAACCCTACGGCTTCTTTTTAAACTTGTTTAAAAAATTTTGTAATCACATACAAAAGGAACGAGACTTTCATCATTTTTCATGTTGATAACTAAGAATTAATAAATATAATTTTCACTAAATATTCAAGAATGATTAGCTTCAGATTTCATCATATATATTTTATCATAAATATGTGGGTAAGAAGATGTAAATTTTATTTGTTGATAAATTATGAGTGAAAAATGGAAATTCACATAGAAATGAAGCGTTTCACATAGAAATGAAGCCAAATGTTCATTAAATAATTTTAACATTGCTCAAAATGATAAATATATAGGTGTTTCAGTTTAACATTGCTCAAAGATTTTCCGTTCTTAGATAATGTTGATAACATATTCTCTTCTTTTAACCTCTTTTTAGACTATTATTATGTACTTAGACAAATATTGTTAGTCAGTGATATTTCTTGATAAAATAAGGGATAACACCATAGAAATACATAAAGAAATTACTTTTTTCTAATGCCCACCCACCCTTAGGCCTTTGTAGTATTCAGCTCTATAATGGGTGAAGTCTTATATAGTAGGGCACCCACTGGGTGTGCCCCATCTTCGCCTTGAAAGAGAAGTGATAAAGAAAGACAAGGAGAATCCTGGACCTACAGCTTCGAAGTTAGGGACGCTTAGTTAGCCAGCAAGAAATTATAACTGAAATGCCAGTTTTCCCTAACAATGAAGAAAACTGATTTCTATGATTAAGTTATTTCCCAATCAATATTAAATTATCTCACTGTGAAATGTCATTTTACTTTTTTCTTGTTTTTTTATTAATTCATTTATCACCCAAACTATGATTTTCTATTTTTCGGATTAAAATTGTTTAACTTTGTTTTCTATTAAGACATTAACATCAACAACTGAAACATTTATTTTGCATTAGAAAATATTTCCCTCATGATTTTTGTACAATAATAAAGCAAGTCTAGCTATCCTATCTTTCAGAAAATGTTAGTTAAACTTATGAAATAATGTTTTGATTGGGTAATAATTCACGACAATTTGCAAAACAACACCATACAAGTATTTGCAAAACTGTGCAAGAAATACTGCATCCTGATGGTCAACATCGTTAAATGCTTATTACGATGTTCCAAATATCACTGCAGTCAGTTTATTGCCTACATTTCAGGATCTAAGCGCTGCTAATTCATTTCTGGTGATGAATTGAGCTCCCTGGGGGACGCAGGGGGAAGCTCAAAACCAAGCACCGGCACCTGCCAGCGGCAGGCCTTGAATATTGATGCCCAACAAACACCGCCACCACAAGAACCGACGAGGGTGTACTTAGAATTTCATTCCAGAGCTAATGAGTAGTTAAATATGCAGGCTTTCAACAACGCACCGTTTTACATGCGCTATCCAACCATCACGGATTCGGTTTTCTGATAGGGCAGGGATGTTGCTGAATATTAAGAAGAATCATTGCCTTATGAATTAGATATTTTTGCTCAGTTTTGTTGATCTTATATAGCTTAATCTATACTTTGAAAGGCTCATTCATTTATGAAAGATAAATGGAATTTATTTAATCGTCCGATATATATAGTAATCCTCCCTATAACACGGTACCCTTATGACGCATCAGCGATTTCATGTCCTTCGTATAACAGATGTTTTTCACCATACATCGCGTTGATTCCCTACATTATAATTCTGTACTGCGAAATTAATAACGAATTGTACAGTTCACAATCCATTTTGGGTACATCTGTACCTTGCGCAAATTGTGTTCTTATAAAATGAAATTAAATTGCATTATTGACCTTTGAATATTCTTCTAAAAGAAAATGTCGGTGGAACGATATTTTAAGCAGCTCTTACAGCGATTAAAAATGTAATAAAAGTGTTTATAGAATGATTTGATTTATTTGTAATGCACTGTTTTTTATTTACACATTTGTATGAGTTTTTTTTATTTAAAATGTTCTCAATTTGATTTTAGTAAAACGTAAAAATTTAGTTCATAACATAGTTTTCTTTTACTATTCTATTTAAACCCCCTTAAAGAGAAAAGTTAAATGTGAATTATCTGTACATAAGGCGTGTTATACGAGGTATTACGAGCACGTTTTACGAGAATGCTCGCACAACGTGCTTTCCTATAAAGCTGAACTAATATACCGTGTTATAGAGAAATTATTGTTTATGGAAAGTTAAAATTATTATAAATTCTTGTCATATTTTTGCAATTACTTTTCTATCTAATTTAGCTAGTATTATTTCATAACTCTTAACTATATAATATGCTTCGAACCCACTGATAAATTTATGTCATTGAATTTTAGTAGTATAATGGGTTAATGTTATATAATCGGGACGAGGTGTTGCCCACTTCTTATTGTATGCCATCGAGAATACTCATATTAGGAACATTCACGTCAGCTAATAAAAATAGCTGAGGAATTTATAATGGCGGAATACATAAAACGAACATGAAACACGGTAAATAATATATACTTACGGTTTCTTGACTTGCATTGGAAACTATGCCTAATGATCTTTATCAGCAGGACATCGTCCAAGTTGTCTTAGGTTTTCACATTTTGAAGCTGTTTTAGATTTTACGAACTTTGTGGTACATTGCTTTTAATTGAGGATTTAAATTATCAGATTATTTTGCAAAGAAAAGCATGTTAACATTTTACGGTCAAATTTTTAAAAATTACGCATTTAAAATGCCTATATATATATATATATATATATATATATATATATATATATATATATATATATATATATATATATATATATATATATATATATATATATATATATAGATGGATAGATAGATAGATATATTCTTAAAAGTTAATAAAAATAATTCCTAAATCTCAATGATGTTAAAAGAAAATGCTTTTCTATTGAGCATATAAAATGAATTAAGATATTACCTTAAAATTAAATTCATGATGGAAACTCTAATACTCAAATAATATTTGAAAATAAAAAAATAACTTCAAGTACTTTTAACCAGGATAAAGTAATTGTTTTAAAATTTAGACTTCAGGGAATTTTTATAAGTTTCTTGATATTTATTATGCATCTCAATTATCAAAATAATCTTAAAATCTTTTTTATGTAAGTATAAAATATTAATTATTGTATGGATTGTGTATTTGCAACCATATATTTTTATATAATTTTACTGATTATTATGTTTTTTTTTCAGATTTTTTTTTTGAAAATACTTCTGAATCAATATCCTAGATTAGCAATTTCTTTGTGAGATATCAGACCAAAATTATAAATTATTTTTCAAACTACAGGAATCCAAATATTTTCACAACTGTAACAAATTGATTTTACAAATAAATCATTTCAAAAATCAATGCGTATCTTCTCCACTGCAGAATAGTTTTCTTCAAAATCAAAATGTTCGTCGATACAAATGAATCGGTGTAAGCTGTGTGAAGTCATGAAGAATAAAAAACAGAAGCCTTAACACGACTTATCAAAAATGTCGTAGCAAGCTACAAGTAACTCGTTATTGACGATTTGGAAATAGCAGTGCTTTGTTTTAAATTTTTAAAGTTATTATTTTCATTTATTTGTTACAAGGTAAACAAGAAAGTTTTTTCCGTTTTTAATGACCTAAAGGAACATGTCCTACAGTAGTTTATTGTTAGTCTATGAGTTAACCGGAATCCAGGAACTTCTGACAACGTGTCTCCAGATGTGCAAACACCTTGCGGTAAAACTCTGGATTTTCGGCCACAAAGAAGTCCATGATTTCTAGGCGGAAGTCTGCTTGCAATTTGCGTTGTCAATGATTTTCAAAGAAGATGATTGTCCAGGGAATGGAAAAGGTATAATCGGATAGTACAAAGTCAGGTTAGCAAAGAAAAGGGTATAAAGTGTTCCAACCAAGTCGCTCTACGGATTCCTGGCCACTCACGTAATATGTGATCTCGCGTTATCGGCCAAGAACAGTAAAACATCTGTGATTTACCAGTACTGGCTCTTTCTGTTGCGCATGTTTTAAGCAGCGGAGTACAAGTCCACAGTGACCGTTTGGCCTACTGGTAATAGTTCCTAGGGAACCACATAACGATTAGTCCATCAGCCACAAAGCATAATCTTGCGTGGGTTCATTGGTGGTTTTGCGATGTATCCCATGACAGTATCCCATGGTGACAACCAATATTTGGAAAGCTTGGGAGTGTCATACAGGACCCACTTTTGGTCACCACTCACATTGAAGACGAATGCGTTACAGTGCCACGAAAGCAACGATAAACAGACTGGCTCTCATTGTAGCTCATGAACTTCCAACAACTTGTGAGAAAACCATTTGCTAAGCATGTGCGTTTTACCTAAGCGGTGCAGTTGCAGTTTAACCATTTCACCGAAATTGTTAAATTGTTTTGCAAGTTCTACACGTTTGACTACAATCTTCTTCAATGGCAGTCTTCTTCATCCAAGTCATGGGGTCTTTTACTGCGAACCTAATCACAGGGGGACAAATCTCCCGA
The DNA here is from genome assembly GCA_037975125.1 of Latrodectus hesperus. Lineage (NCBI taxonomy): Eukaryota > Metazoa > Arthropoda > Arachnida > Araneae > Theridiidae > Latrodectus > Latrodectus hesperus. The sequence continues at coordinate 49,542 of JAJQOW010000651.1, read as the reverse complement.
CTTGAATTTGTGAAACCAATGCCTTGACCTACGTTCATTTACAGCAGTATCCCCAAACAGTGGACATGTTCCAACTGCTGAGTTCATGGAGCGGTAAAAGATGCATGGGCCTGTTGCACATGTTCCAATTACTGAGAGTACAAGTCCGCAGTGATCGTTTGTCCCATTGATAGCAACTCATAGTTAACCACTTGGAACTAGTCCACCTGACACCAGCTTCATCAGAGGAACAAATCTATCCACCTGGATTTTTTAAATCATGGCTTTGCCTTACGTTCATTCACAGCACTATCTCCAAGCATTTGACATATTCCGTGACTTGATGCAACAGCTGATAAGCCCACTTTGAAGTCATAAATCAAACAACACTGAACAAGCTCCTTCAACACGTCCATTTCACTTCTCTACTGTACGAATCGTGATCTGATCGATGAATGTGCTCGGTGGACCTGCTTTTATAACGACTGAGATTCCTACTCTCGACTGACCGGTGTAGTAAATACGTCATACTCTAATTTGCATACTTATTCTCACTTCACTTAATGGCATTGTGAAAACGGCAAGTAATTTCTTTTTTAATTTATAGCAAATGTAAAGTTAAAATCGATAACTAAATGTTAAAGATTTTCCGAAAATATTAAGTATTACTCGAAATTTATCAATAATATAGCAGAGTTTTCAAATTTGATTAAAAATAAGGCATTACTTTTTTTTATTGTTTTGAAAAAATTTTTTCAAGGATCCTAAAGGAAAATTTCTTTCAAATTCTATTTAAAACTCTGAGTTTATAAATTTCTATCTTATTTCCTCAAAAAAATGTTTGCTTTTTTTATTCATTTTTTAGTAATATATATCTTAATTAAATATTTATTTTACGGTTAATTTGTGATATGTTTTCCCAAAATAATTAGAATTTTTTCAAACAAATATTTACATATATTAAGATGTATAAAATAAATTTGCGTAACTTAGAATAGGATGTGCGAATAGCCCATACCTGATAAATATTTAAATTTAGAATATTTTATGAGAAATTTCTTTTAGAAAATTTAGTAAAACATACCCTTCACTCTTAAATAAATTTTGAAAATGTGTTTCTTTAACAGAAAATGCTTTACAAATGCTTATTATATGTACTCATTAATGTAAGTAGTAGCGTGTGCATTAATAAAAACTCTTTAATGCAAGTAATGTAATATACACATAAATAATAACGATTATTTCATAGTAAATTTGAAGAGAATATGTGCACTTTCAATATCTGCTATCTACCTTTCATTTATTTATTACCAATTTTGCTTATTATTACTTTCACAACAGTACTATTTTTTTAAAATTTGTTTTACTTTGGATGTCTTCGTACCTTTCAGATTCCACCACATTCTTTACATTTAAATTAAATTATTTTATTTCAAAGAAAAAAATGGTAATATTTTTAAAAATGTAATAAAGATTTTTGACATTAATAATACAAGATTTCACACAAATAGAACTTTTAAAATGTATTTGGATTTCTTCTACTAATATTAGCACTGAAAACAGTTACCCTTTGCTTTGATTGAACAACCAATTAAGACTAATTATTAAAAAACTTATTTATCTAAATTCACTGCAGTTATCTCTCATTATTAAAATTTTAATTCTATTTTTTCGCAAAATAAAAATTTTATATATTGTTAAAACTTTGAAATAGTAACATAATTATATGTAAGTAAAAATTTACTAATTTCGGTAGTTTGCTTAAAGAATATTATGACACACGAATAGTTAATATAAAAATATTTTTATTAAAATATATTCTTAACAAACTAATACCACAACATAATTTTAACCCGGCATCATTAAATTTATTAATAAATGATTGACAAGAATCAGTGAAATGCATGGGCTGACTGCTCAGCCTCAATACTCAGAAATTTAATCTGTTTCAGAACAATAAACATGGACCTTTACAAGCCATTTTGTGAGCAAGATTTAATTAAATAAACAAATAATTCAAATTATTCTGATTTTATCATTGCCCTTTGGTCAATATTGAATTCTTGCTGAGAGAAACAGTTGCTAGACGAGCCAATTGGGAGGCATAATCCCACGAGAGGAAACACCTGTTTTAAAATTCAGAATCCTACCAGATCAGAGTTACTACTGCCACAGAGCTTATTAGTAATAATCCATCATTTAGCTGTTTACAACTCATTCCTACATGGTTAAAGTTAAATTAAGTATTTAGAGGAAATTCAGTCCAGTGTGAATGTGAGCGTCTCATTTAGTGATGACATAGACTTTAAATATTAATAAATAGCCAATACAACACTAAAATTCAATTAATGCAGCTGGTTTGATGTTTCATAAACATGTCGCGAAATGCAAAATGCTGCTGCTTATTTTCACCTGTTTCACGTCTAATTCAACTTGATTATCCTTCTCAACGAACACAATTAATTATCTAAAATCATACATTTATAAGTATTTTCGAATAATTTTAAAATGGATCTGCAATTATGTTTTAAATGACATTAGAATTTTGGCATATTTAAATGTTTTAATTTTTGTATTTAATATATGATATTTGAATCACATTTTATCACAGCTGATTCAATCGAAGAATGTTGTTTAAATGGTACATCTCATTCTCTATATAGTCTAAAACATGATTTAAATTATAATAACTAAGATAATAAATGCTTAAATAATTAGATTATTATCGTACCTACATTTGTAAGAGAGATATTTTTTTTACTTCATAATTTTAATACTTATAAATGATTTATTTACTTGAATGATATTTATTTTATTTTATAAAAATATTTTTATTTAAAAATGTACTTTTATGCAATTTTTTCCATATTTTCTGAATTAGTTTAAAACGTAACTTGAATTAAAATGACTAGGGTAAAAAGTAGTTATAGAATTACATTATTATGGTATTTATATATTAAAGAGTAGAAAAGACATATTTTTGACTTAATATTTTAATGTTTATATATTATATATTTATATGCATAAAATTTATTTTACTTTATAAAAGTGTTTTTATTTATAAACAATTTATTTTTACGCAATCGTTTTCATATTTTTCAAATTAGTCTAAAACATAACCTGAACTATAATAAATGAGGTAAAAAGTATAGGCCACCCAATATAATTATATTGGGTGGCCTATACTTTAGGGTGTTCTTTGATTTCTCGCCAAATTGACACCAGACAGGGTTTTGTTGAATATTATAATAAACATTTGTTTGTAAAATTTGTGTCATTTTTTAAATTGTGTTTCATTTCATAGTGTTTTTGGCTCCATTTTGTTTTTTCAAAAATGCCCGATAAAGCGTTTGGCATCAAAAATTAACCAATTTTCGCCAAGAGGCTAAAATATATTTTTCTGTAGATTATTATTGTATTTACATTTATAAAAGAGATATTTTTGAGTTAATAATTTTAACGCTTATAAATTGTTTACTTACTTGCATGATATTTATTTTATTATATAAAAGTATTTCTATTCATAAAAATAATGTGTTTGTGTGCAATCTGTTACATGTTTTCCAAAATCAGTAGAAGCATTCATATTTTTAAAAGAAAACATATCATGAATTGAAATTGATAATATTACATTATTATTAATCTTCCATTTTACTGAATGCTTTAAGTTTTTTTTTAGCTCAAGGTAATAAGAGATTTAATATCATTCTGATATATTTGTCATGCACGACGACCTGGAAAAAATGATCACCAAATTTGAAATTTTGAACACTTTTTTTAAAGATGATTTTTACTGGCCAAATTTCACTAATATAAATTTTATGCAAAGGAGAAAGTGAAATTGACACTAGAATATTTTATCGTGTTATAATTTATGATTTCAAAATTAAATTAAATGAAGAAGAATCCACTTGAAATCTATAATCAGTGTTTCGAAATAAAAATCCATTTCGTGCTATAGCTTACAGATGTTTTACAGAATTTTACAGAAGTAACTGCTTTTTAATAGAATGAAGGATGCAAGAAAACTGTTTTCCACTATTAATCCCTGTTCATGCGTTTGTCCCACAACAATATGAATCGTTGATAATCTTTGTCCCCTATCAAGTGAATTTTAAAAGGAAATTACCACTGGATCTTCAGCCATAAATTAAATTATTCAAGAAAAATTACACATGAAAAGAAAAAGTTTCTAATTCGGTGATATATTGGTTAAATGCACCAAAAATTAGAGTATTAGAATCAGTAAGTACACTCATAAATACTGTTGATACCACTTTATTTCTAGACTCATAATTAGTGATCAAATGGACGTATGTCGTATTCTTAAAGTTCTAACATATTAAGAAAGTTAATGTTTTTGAAGATAACACTACTCTAGGTTTGAAATAAGATAATATTCCGTACGAAAGGAAGTGCCCTTTTCTCGAAGAGTATTTAGCTGCTCAGAGCCTATCAATAAGTTTATCAATTTGATATGACCAATAATTCAACTTCTCGTTTAGCACGATTGATAACGGAGATTTTTGAATAAAAGTATTTCATTGTGAAGAAATATCCATCCTTTTCACCATGACTTTTGACTTTTGGAATACTTTTAATTTTAAGAAAAATTTATTTGAATATTGTGTCATTTCCAAACATGATGTTTTGACGGGTATATAGGTGTGTTTTATCATTCAATGAATTATTCGATCAATTTGAGTATTTCCAAACGTGAATCAAACCTAATTCATGTGTGGAATCTAACATTCTAAAGAGTCAATGGATTCCAAACAAAGAATAGCTTGAGGCAATTTAATTATTGAACATTTGGCCAGATTCATGCCAGAACTTATTTTGAGCACTCTTTAAATTTCATATATTTGTTTCGCAAATATTTAAATTATTCTTAAATTATTTCGTAGTAGGTTCGTGAAAACGAATTTCTTCATCTTTTTTTATACAAAATTTAATCGTTTTTGTGTATCTACAGAATATAATAATCAGTGTATCAACAAAACGCAGCCATTCATTTTAATATAGCTTGGAGTTTGATAGGATTCTATAAATTTTTCAAATGCAAGGAATTCCTCACATTAGTCGTCATAGAAATGTTGGCTTTTTCTCTAATTTTTTATTTTTATAATAAAACAAATAATATCTTTTGCTTTTTATAACGTGAGTCAGTAAAAATTGCGCCCAAGACTTTATGAATAAATTGGGAATTTCTCAAGATTTTGAAGATTTTCTAAAATGATACTCGTGTCAATCGCCAATGCCTTGCGTCACTAGGCGTAATATCTAAAAAGTCATTTTTCACATAAAATTTAACTCTCGTAACAAAATGAATCTCAGCCTCAGCATTTAATTTGCATTTACTACCGAATTTCCTTCCGAATCGTAAATATGACCTACTAATATGGGAATTTTATTAAGGGCGAATGACTTGGTGGGCATTAAAATGCTTTCCACAAACACACTTTTAATCTTATGAATAATTTTTAGTAAAAGGGGAAGATAAAATTGAATTCAAAGTTATGGTCAAAAAAATTAAATTTGTTACTTAAAATTAAGTTAAATAGAAATATTTTAAGCCTTAAATAACATAACTATACAAAACATTAAAAAAATTAATGATTATTTTAATTTCAGATTAAAAATTAATTAAAAATAAAAAGATTCGTTTAAAATTAAACAATTCCGTACTTTACCACCTGTAGTTCATTACAACGTGATAACACATAATTTTGTACATATTTGTCATGAAATATTTAATTAAAATCACTAAATCCTTACAGATTTTTCAAAATTCTCATTCAGTTTCCGATAAAAAAACAATATTTTTCTCAAATATAATTAAACTAAGTAATCGAAGGAAGATAAAAATTTAAAATTTTTTTAAGTACCAATTGCAACAATAGAATGAGAAATTATTATATTTTTTTCAATAAATGAATTAATATTATTTTGAATAGATAATTTATCTTTAGAATGGTAATTATATTTTTGTAATAATAATGAAAGAAAATAATAAATTAATCCTTTTTGGAATCAAATGGATTTATATGTTGAAAAAACGTTCTTCTGTTAGATTAAGTTACTGTACTACTTAAATTGCCACCCAACTTGTGATGTGGTAAGCGCACCTGATTGCGGATTGTGAGGTCTTGGGCTAGAATTCCGGTTCGCAGACATGGATGTACTTTCTCTCTGTGCTTATCCTGTCTTTTTCCTTTCCTTATGTGAATGGTTGTTCACCCTATGAACGGGTACCTATGGCATATGTGTACTGAGGATGTCGTACCACACACCCAAATATGATTCAGTTAGAAAAGTGAGGCAGCGTAACACATAATGCTGGCTTAGCTGGCACAAAACAACTACTTAAATTAATGTTTTGTCGTCAAGTTAACATTATAGATCAGTACTTAATGAAATAAATACATAATATTTTAAAATAAAACCGAAAAATGATTTTTCATTTGTAAACTGATATTTTCTAAAAGTTTAGTCTTTAAGGAATTCCTTACAAATTAATCGCAATTGCACACATTATAGGATTAATATTTCCTAATATGCAATTAAAAACTAAGAAAAATATATAATGTTTAGCTAACAAAGCTTATATATATATATATATATATATATATATATATATATATATATATATATATATATATATATATATATATATATATATATATAAAGTGTCGTATTACACAATATGACACACAGAAAATTCAAATTGTTTCATTGTTTCTGTGCATAATCTCCCAGCAACTGCGACATTTGTCAGAACGTAGCACTAATCGCCCCACTGTCTTACTGAAACAAATTCATTTCTCAGATTAATGGTTCTTATTTTGGTGTTCAGGACTATGGTTCACAAGTTTGATCTCAGCCACAAATTTGGATTTTTCAGTGAGTCAGAATTCATTTTGAATAGTCAAAACCAGTTAAAATTGCACTCTTGTTAAAAAATACATTCACAAAAAAGTAAAAGCATGCCGACAAAATAACCATCTATAACTAATTCAATTCTAATTTAATTTACAATCAGACCAATGTCATTTTTGTAACTTTTAACACTTCTTTAGTATGATAATGAATTTTGGTACGGATATTTGGTTATAGAGATGCACTAGCTCTCATTGCCAACAGTACTTGAATGCAGATACTTTAGCGATTTCACCATCATAGAATCCCTAAACTAGTTGACTTTCTCATCAATCAGTTCTTGAAGTTCATTTAAGATTAGCGATAAATTAAAAATGGTATTTTTAAATATTCATCATTTTATCTTCATTGAGTACGGAGCATAATTTAGCATAGCTGATATGGGAGAAAAGTTGTTGCATATCAACAGGAACTTCTCTCTTCAAAGCTTTATTTACTTGCCATGCAAGATGTTACATTACGTTGGAGTCATACAGCTTCATCAAGTATAAAACTCTATAAGTCATACGCTGCTAGGTAGTGAAAGATAAAGGAAATATTGTTGTTTATGTTCTATTTTCAACCAATATTAGTTCGGAATTACACACATTTTACATTTTTCCATGTTTTAAGAAAAGTTAGTATATGTATATATTTTCAGTAGATAATATATTTTCAAATAACCTAATAACTGATTCAGTAAACAGTTTGGCTTTTCACCATGTTTTAATGAGAATGACTTAATGTCTCCCTTGACAAAAATTGTTAAATAATATATTGTTTTGAATTTTATTGAATAACTAGATTGAATTAAGAATCATACATATATATATATATATATATATATATATATATATATATATATATATATATATATATATATATATATATATATATATATATATATATATATATATATATATATATATATATATATATATATATATATATATATATATATATATATATATATATATATATATATATATATATATATATATATATATATATATATATATATATATATATATATATATATATATATATATATATATATATATATATATATACATACATACATATATATATATATATATATATATATATATATATATATATATATATATATATATATATATATATATATATATATGTGGGATTGAAATCGCCACCAGAGGGCCACTCACATGCTTGCCGCCAGACATGCAGAAGAGAAGGGAGGAGAACGACGATGTGAGGGAATGAAAAAGACGTGATGACAAAGATGCAAATGGATATTGAACTTGTTTTGAATTATTACTAACTAACTAAGATGTTAGATCGTGATTTAATATTGTAAATATTGTACATAACTTTTTGCCTTATTCTGTCCAAAACCATAATTAAATCATTTAAATGTTAACTGTGTAATTATTTTTTCCATAATAAAGTAAGAACCCACATATATATATATGAATTGTTTTATTAAATTTTAATATTTACCATAAAAATCGAAACCTTTTTCAAACATATTTCTCAAATCTAGATTATAATATTAATTTTAGTAACTTATTACAATTAGATAGTAAAGAAGTAAAGAAGTTATAATTCCACATAAGAAGGAATATAGATAACTCTAATACTGAAGGATAATTTTCTCTTCCAAAACTTGTTAGTATGATATCCATTGCTGATAGAAAATGTAGAAAAATAGCAAGTTTGATCAGTTTTGTCAACCGATTATTACCACATTTTTGGTATTGGTACGGATGATAATAGTAAAAGAAGAAAAATGTAAAACGCGTCGAATTTTATTACAATATTTAGAATGCTTTTGTGTGAAATTGAGGTAGAATTTTCAAAGTAACTTCTTTTAAGATGTATAGGTATTTCTATGCCTTAATCAACTACAAAAGTATCTTCATTTACTAATCACAATAAATGAGAGTTAAAAAAATCATGTTATTTAATTAAAGATACTTTGCCCTATTCTGAGTTATAAATATTACTTAACTAACCATAACGTTATTTTTAAATTGAAATATATATTAACCAGTAATTTAGCTTTTTAATACCGTATTTATAATTGGAAAAGCAAATACATCTAAAGTTAAGTTTTTCATATTAAAAAACGACTTTTTCATCTATTTACCAAATGAAAAACAACTTAGACAAAAAACAATCTAATAAATGTATAGTTTTGCTTTTATGAAGAAATTAATGGAAAAAATGCATTTGAGGAACCATGCTAATTGCTTTTTGAGCTGAAAAATAGACACAATGTATATTTGATTTTTTTCTGAAAATAAAATATAATTTGAGACAAAATTAATGCGGCATTAAAATATAAATTTTGTGAAATTTGTAATAAAAGTGGCTTTAAAATATGTTGTTACTTACGGCACTAGAACAAGCCAAGCTCTTTTTGCCGTCGGCTATGCAAATTTATGACAGTAGGGTGGGTCTTTCGTTTAACCAGAGCTCCGCGAAGATGAAAATACGACTTTGCTCTAAACTCCTCTGACAGGTGGCACCACCAGAGGATCCACTCCCTCTATTCGGACATTGATCTGGAGAAGGATGAAATTTTCTCCAGACCATTATACCCACGGTAAATGCTCAACGAAGGTTTAAAACATAATGAAAAATATAAAAACATTTGTTGATTTTTATTTATTTCACATTTAATATAGGTAAAACAGAATATCAATTAATAAGATAAGTGTATTGAAAATACTAAACAACAGCACATAACTAGTAGATGAAAAGATAGTTAACGATGGATAGATATATAATAGTTAACGAGTTCGAAATCCGTTAATATGTACATTATCTATATAATCTGCACATAAATTCTGTTAAAGTGCAGAACCAAGAGTTTTCCCCATTTTAACTGGATAATGTGAATATTAAAGACTGCTATATAGCTGAAGTTTAAAAAATTATTGTTGAAAATTTGAATCTATTACTGCATTTGTTGATTTTTAAGTTGTATTCTGTTTTGATTCTGTAGATATCGAAATGTAAATAAATGTGTTAATTGTAATATGATTTTAGTCATTCGATTCTTCATGTTATAGTTGTTGTTGTCGTGTGACAAGTGCAAAAAGAAAAGGAAAAAAAAATGACAAGTCATATGGGACCAAAGGTATAGAGCACTGCCTTGGCCACATCTTCAACAAGCCTCTGTATTAGTTGTTTGTTTTTATTAAATTATATTTTAAGAGTACAAAAGTAAATGCTCAGTGATATGCAGATTAACTTGATAATTTGAAAGTAAAATAGTTTTTGATGCTTAATAATGTGCAGATTATCTTAATAATTTGAAGATTATCATGATAATTTGAAAAACGAAAAAAAAAGTTCCTTATTTAATAATATGCAGAATACCTTAATAATTCGAATATTATCTTGGTAACTCAAAAATAAAATAATTTTTCGTTTTTCAAGAGATAATCTTATTTTAATGCACTATCTGGATAATCTGCAAATTAACTGTCCTATTCACATTAGCGATAATAGATACATGAAATACAATGCGATATATAATTTATCACAACACAATAATCGTGAAATAATGTCAAAAAATATCTCATTAACTTATTGGTGATTAAAAACATTTTAACTGAGTTAACTGTTATTTTAAATGCCTTTAATTTAATTCAGTGAAAAGTCTTTAAAATTCATTACAATAATTGAGATGTAAAACTTTAAATTGATCGAATTTATCTACATTATAGTGCTTACGCTATTTTACAATTATGTATTAAACATAATGTTTCTATAAAATCAATTAAAATATTGATCAATTAGTATTTTGGAAAAATTTTCGTGATACCCATGCCAAACTTTTTACTAAATGTTCAACATTAACGCTGGAACTGAAATGTACAAATGTTTGCTAAACTAAAAAGTAATTTGGAATCTACTATAAGCCACAGTTTCAGTCAAATTGTGCATCGCTTGCAAAATATAACCATAACAATTCTTATGTTGCTAAAGTCGACTTCAAATGGTATACAAAATTAAAATTCAATTTTTAAATCTCATAAAAAATAATTTCTAAAATTTCCAAACAATAATAATGAATTAAAGTAAATAAATACTTAGCTGTACATAAAAAAATATGCATTCCTAAATTTAATAAAATTTCAATGTTGAAAAAATATAACAAATTTAAATTTAATTAAAGTTATTAATTATAATCAAAACTATTATTTCCTTTAGAATAGTTTTACTTTTAACTGATTAAATATTATTACTTCATAAGAATATAATGTCAAAAATTACTGTTTACCATTCGAAATAAAGCTCTCGCATCAGTACGAGCAAAAGTTTAATATCTGAAATCTGGATAAACAAACAATGTCAATATTTGGGATTATGGAGAAACAATTTTTTAATTTCGAACAGGAATTAGTTTCCCCAAGAGATTAAAAGATTAAAATACAGAGAAAGGATGAAATTCCGGGGAATTTATATTTTGTTTAAAGTTCAATATATCTACAAAAGCGCTTTTATTAATTTTTAGAATAAGTTTTGAAGACTAGGAGGTTTGTATGGACAAATATAGTTATTGTTTGTGCATATGTTTATAGAGATTTTTGAAATAGATTTCCAAAAATAATCTGTAATTTGAAATTTCAGATTATTTTTGGATTTTATATTATTGAATGATTTCCCTAATAGTAGAAAAAATGTATACATTTGATGTATCTAAATATTTACATAATTTTTTCTTATATTACTATTGTTAATTAGGAAATATAATTTTCATATTGTATATACTGTTTAAATTTAGTATGATTAATTTATTTAAATGGGACGTTATTATTAAATTATTTGTTACTACATTCTGCAAAAAAAGTACCAAAATATTTTGATTTAATTTCAAAGAGCGTTTCATTATTTTTTTAAAATATTAAATAATTTTTATTTAATTCTCTACATAGAATATCTTTTTACTGGAACTTAATACAACAAATTTAAGTTAAAGCGTATTTGGTTTGGTTAGTTATACACTTTCATAATCTAAGGAAGGTAACCTAAAATAGTATTCACTGCGCCGAGTTTACAATACAAGAATAGATTTAAAAATTTATGATAAATAAAGAAAATGAAATAAAATAAAAAAATTATTATTTTATTTATTTAAATGTATTTCTCCATCTAATATTTGATTACTAATTTTATAAAATATACTATTAATTATCTATCTGTCTGTCTGTCTGTCTATATATATATATATATATATATATATATATATATATATATATATATATATATATATATATATATATACACACGCATAATGCATATACGGTTTACTGAACAATACATTATTATTTGTAATGCTTTCAAAATATTAATTGTTTCAATACTGTTATTATATGCTTAATTCTTCAAAACCAGTTTGAAATTATTTCCATAACAATACATCCCTCAATATTTCCTTTAGCACTAAGATTCTCATTGCTAAGTAAGAGTATGCATATGTAATAAACAGATTCTTTTCCTATAACAAATTTTTTGAGCAAATAATGCTGTAATATCTATCTACTGTTAGTCGTAATTTAGAGACAGTGATATTTTACTAAACAGTTTATCTAATTTTCTTTCACAAATTTCATATTTTTAAGAAAGTGTTCAAAGCCTTTGAAAAATGATTTAGAACCTTTAAGCCTTAATAAAATATACCAAGCATATAGTTGTCGTTGCTAACTCTGTAAGGAAATAATGACTTAATATCAAGGGAGATACATAATCTCTCTGGTTTGGAATAAATTTTTGTAAATTTATTTGACTCAACTCTCTCCAAGCATAATAACAAGACTATAATCAGTGTATGATCTCCCTGATGCACCTTTTGATTTATGAGCATGGTCCTCGGGACTTATATTTTTTGATTTTGAATCATTTTTAGGAAAATTGCCAGTGGCTACTCAACTATCTACTCCACACTTAAAAAGAAGGAAATTAGGTCTACTTATGTTGAATGTGGATTCGTTCATCTAGCGTTATAACAATACAAGGTTGGGATCAACTTAGATAGCCACCATAAAGAAATATGCTATCGAAATGTTTTAGATTCTGAAAGATGGCAAATATTATACATAATATTAACAAAAACCAATGTAAACACCTGAATTATGAATCTATGCATACATACACTGAAGAACTAAAACATTATGAATTCCCTACATAATCTTTGTTGTTGTTGTGGTTTCTCAACCCACTAGCAGTGCTAAATCAGGGTCATGAGTTTATTCACCCTGAAGAAATCCTGTACTAATAAGGGATCTTGAACCAGGTCTTGCCTGGTAAAAGATAAAATGTGACCAGAGGAAACTTGGGTAGATTTCGAAGAGTTGATTGCCTTCAGCAAAAGCCATTGATGACAGGGGACCACAAATGAATGACAATGTGTATTAAGAAACGTTGCATAATTTGTGGTAGGAGGTATGAAACTCATATCTGTAATTATATGATGTTTTTCATTCTATGTGAGAAGATGATCTGAGGATCTTTGACAGGTGTTCGCTGTTATAAACTGAGGACTCGGAATGAGTACCACTAAACTGCTCTACTCGTCGGCCGTTTGCTTACTGTCTTTGTGAGTAACTATGTCAAAAGTATGAACAACACAGAGATCAGTAACAGATGTTACGTGGTTGGAACTTTAGTAATCATTGTGGAAAAAAAGTGTTAGAGGTAATCCCGTTTGCTAAACATAAATCGATTTCTTCTTCAGTGGAACGACAGCCCAGGGTGGGCCCTGTCCTTCTCAATAAGATTCCTCCAGGACGCTCTTTTTTGGCCATGGTCTTCCAGTTTGTTACTTTAAGGGTGGTGAAATCCCTTTCAAGGTAGTCAACCCATCTGAGGTTAGGTCGGCTCCTAGCTCTGTTCCCGTAGGTCTGGCAAGAAATATTTTCTGCATTTTACGTTCTCGGTTCATCCTGATAACATGGCCAGCCCATTTTATTCTTTGAATTTTAATAAATTTTAGGACGTCTGCTTCTCTAAAGGCACGATAAAGTTCTAAATTTGAGTTTCTGTGCCACACGGCATTGACTTCTTTACCTCCAAAAATGGTTCTTAGTATCCACCACGCAAAAATAACAAGAGCATTTTCATCCTTTTGAGCCATTGACCAGGTTTCTGATTCATAAGTAAGTATAGGTCTAATTAAACATTTATAAATTAATAGCTTGGTTTTTTTTTCTTTTTAGTGAGGTTAGATTTTAAATATTTCCTTAATCCTTAAAACCATCTGTATTGGCAGCTTTGAATCTCCAATATACTTCAAAGGTGATGTTGTAGTTGGAGGGTATATGATTTTAGCAAATTGAAATAGATCGATACTGAATGCAAACATTGATTGACCTACAAATACATTTATTGACAATAAGCACAAATAAGAATACAAATTAGTATCAAGCAGAGTGACTAAGAATTGTAAAAATGAGATGAACGACGATGAACAAGTGACGTGATCTTCAGGTTAAATATGATTGGATTATGCCATGTTGCCATTAACAGTAAACTGAATAGATGAGTAATTTCTAAGATACTTGTTCGATGTTTTCTGGCCATTACACCTCCTGATCACAGAAGCCATACTAATTATCAGCCTTTCTCAAGACATCCCCACACAAAATGGACCAGAATGATATTTTCCCTTTCCCTGACAAATTATTTTTCCTGTGGCTCGTATATTGCATGACAAGTAGTAGTATTCGCCGCCCACCCTGTCTAGTGCCTGACTGCGGATAGGGAGGTCCTGGGTTCGAATTTCAGTTCGGGCATGGATGTACTCTCTTTCTTTCTCTCTCTCTCCTGTCTTTTTCCTTTCCTTGTATGAATAAGTTGTGAATACCCTATAAACGAGTACCTATGGCACGTGTGTACAGAGGAAGTCGGACTCCTCAACAAATTACGGTTCAGTTGGAAGAGTGGAGTAGCACACCCCATGTTGCCACAGACTAGCTGGACAAATACAATAACACAACTAGTAGTATTCCTCAAACACAGTTTAAAAATGCTCGAATTTTAAGTACATAACATAGATTCTTAAAAAAAAATTGCAATTCTTATTGAAGTTTACATTTTAATTTAAAAAACTTTTCTATATAAAATTAAATTATATTTCAAAAAATGTTTATGTTAAAAAGCAAGTTTTAATATATAATAAGACATTTCTCCAAACACAGCTCAAACATGATTGAAATTTAATTACATAATAACAAAAATTCTTCGCAGTGAAATTATAATTCTAATTTAAGTTTCCATTTTAATGAAAAATAACTTTTTATATTATGTAAAATAGTATTTGAAAAATTTTACATGTTAAATTACAAGTTTTAATTTAAAAATATGTAATTAGACACATTTAATTTTATTAAAAATTTATATATATATATATATATATATATATATATATATATATATATATATATATATATATATATATATATATATGTATATATATATATATATATATATATATATATATATATATATATATATGAATATATATTTAAATATACATATTTAAATGCGTAAAGTAACGAATTTATTACTTTCGTTTATAAATTTATGATAAAAGTATTTTTTGCCACTTATTATGATTTTAGCAAATGTTATTTTTTTAATAATAAAAAATAATCAAAATTTTTTTATAGTTAAATTAAAATATATACAAAAATTATTTCCAGAATATTTAAGGAAATGCAACAATTTTATAAAAAAAAAAGTATTTCATAAAATTAATAATTACAGGAGAAAAATTTCTTCTTTATCATTTTATTATACTATTTATTATTTTAAATTCTATTAAACGAAGAATAAAATCATATCGTTTGTTTTTATTACTGGGATTATTTTTTTTAATTTCAGCCTATTTTCAATACAATATCTTACAATATATCATATCAGTTGTTTATAGAGAAAATAAATTATAGTTAAAAATAATAATTTGCTTCGATGTAAAATTGCTTAAATAAGTAAAGAAATTCTAGTTATATCCTGAAATAATTGTTTCTGGAATAATATAAAATTAATTAAATTTACTTCTCAGTTAAACTTCTAAAGAATAACATACGATTCAAAAATAATTACCAAATGTGCTATTAGAAAAAATTCCAATTTTTGATTACTAAACCTGCATAAAGTGTAAAAACTGAAATTGTCTTGTTTTTGTAAATTTTATGAAGTATTTGTGGCAGTTATAAAAACGGAAGACATTTAAAAAGAAAGAATAGAAAAACCTATTATGTTATAATATTAAATTTCTTTTTTAAAATATGCAAGAAATAGATTTCAAAATAATTCCTAAATCTAAATCATGCACTAGTATAAGCTATTAAAGGAATATAATTATTTTAATTGTGAATTAAAACAAGCATTTATACAATTTTGACAATTATTCTTAAATTTATTGTGAATGAAATGCAATCCAGAATATTAAATTCGCACTGCTTGTTTATTCTATCTTCTTTTGAAATTCTTATCTTTTTAAATTTATCTATAACAAATGTAGTCTTCAAGAAACAAACGTTAGTTACACGTGAAATGAAATGCATACTTTAAGACACATCGATATATATATATATATATATATATATATATATATATATATATATATATATATATATATATATATATATATATATATATATATATATATATATATATATATATATATCAGTCTCTTAAATACAGAGAAATATAGTTCTAAAAATAATATTGTATCGAAATTAGAAGAAATGAATAAAATACCATTTCCTGAATGTGATGAATGTGTAACAGTAACGAGATAGTGAATTTACAAAAAAAAACAACAATATTTAGAGTCCATTTTTTATTTATGTTTTCACATTTTTCTACAAAAAATATCGAAAACGGAACAAGGCGTACTAAATAAAGTAAGTATTGATTCCAAAGATGAAAATTCGAAAAAAATTGATGGGAAGTCCTGTCCCTTGAGGGTGCATAGTGTTAGTTTTTCATTTTTCAAAGCTGTTTTGTTTTCTAAATTGATTTTTTTTTCACGATTTGAATTTAAACAAGATTTAATTTTTTTTTTCATGTGAGGAAGACTTAGCAATGAAAAATACTACATCAAGTAGAATTTTTATTTCGGCGTAAAGAAAGACTTAAAAATTGAACTGAAAAATTTTATTACTCTGTTTGCTGTTATTTTTGTGTACTTTATAAAATACTAGTTGAATTATCAAGCACTGTACTGATACTTGCAGATTTAAGTTTCCTGTTTGATAAGTCATACAAATCCAAGTAGTATTATTTATAATACGAATATCCAGTACAAATTGTACATTAAAATTTTTAATCATTTTACTGTTATTCTAACATAGCAAAAAGTTTGCTCTTTACTTTAGGTTTTGAAACAATAATTCGAAACTAATAATTATTTCGAAGCAATGAATTCAAAATTAATGTGTGCCTTTTTTATCACCTAAAGGATTAAATTTGGACTAAAATAACATTGGCAGTTCTTCTATTCATATCAACAGTTCCGTTGAGCAGTTACCATGGGTATATTGGTCAGGAGAAAATTTCCTTCCCCTCCAGATCAATGTCAAAATTGAGGGAGTAGATTCTCTGGTGGTGCCATCTATCGGAGGAGTATTAGAGTAAAGTCGTACTTTCATCTTCGTGGTGCTCTTGTTACACAAAATACGTGCGTAACTGACTTAAATTCAAAAAGCCACGTCATAGTGAGATTGGCTTGTCTAAGCGTCATAAGTAGCAACATTTCTAATTGTTTCCAGCCTCCCATTTGATCTGATTGAGTTAGAGCAAATCAATGAAACCGTTGACATTAGTGAAGTCGGATACAAGAAGTCTACAGTTATGGATATTCTCAAATTCCAGTCCAAGGCATTCCAAGATGTTCTGAAGTAATCTCTGTTCTTGTTGGCATTTAGAGAAAACTACTTGTCACAAGCAGAATATGAGACATTTCTTTGCAAGTAGAGACAGAACATGTATTAGTTTGCCTATCACAAAAAATAAGTAGGGAAAGTTATGGTATTTAGCCTTTAAACACTTGGCAGAGTCATCCAAGGTGAGTAGGTCAATCCATCATTCCCAGCTAACACTAACTTGCATGGATCTAAGCATATTAGATTTTTACATCATATCCTCCATTCACTCCGACCATAAAAGCTGCTTTTACCTCCTATGAACATGTTGACAAATGTTGTGGACAATTCTTCAATTTATGGATTTAATTGTTCTTAAATACCATTCCCAACATTTTAAATCACACATATCTTCGAATATACAGAGTTCTAATTTATTGAATTTGAAATTACCATTGAGACTACCACTAATGATCCTAATAACTCCAAACACGATTGGTTAGAGAGCATATGATTATAATTTCTAAATCAGCTGCAGTGACTTTTACTTCGTCAAAAGTTAAATCTTAAGATAGATTTCTCCAGCGACACGTTTAAGTTTACAAAGATAATTTATTACTGTTTCCAAAATGGGATAAAAGTGTGCAAACATAATTGAAAATATTATTAATAATAATATAATTCAATATTGAATCTTGATATCGTTGATACGAAATTACATTCAATTAAGGAAATTGTTCAGTCAAGGTCTGTAATGTCATCCTGCAGAACTTTGTAATATTTAGATTCTAATTCAAACCAAGATAACATTTTAATCCTGAATGTGAGAAGAATCAAATTCTTAAGACTGTTTGATGTACAATTTGCAATTATTATGTTTGAGAGCAAAGTTATTTTTTTTATTATTTAATTTAGCAATCGTAACAGAGATATTCTTTATAGCATTGCATTTGTATTATGTTCATGGATTTTTCTTTTAGTGGATAAATAAAAATATGTTCTTAAATGTAATTATGTTGTCAACATTTTTCACAAACCCTTTAGCTTTTTTTAACTTTAGGAAAAAAAATTAAATGACTTTAAATTAATTTCGGAAATTTAAAATTATTAATCAAAGTAAAACAATTGTTAAATTATAATTAATGAATAATTTTTAAATTTTTGTAAAAACCATTAATAAATTGAACATACAAATAAAAAAATTAGGATATCAATTTATTACTAAATTTAGTCAAAATTTTTAACTATAGAAACTGCGTTTTATTGATATTTTATTTTCGGATTATTGCTATGAAAGAAATTAAATTCATTAACAATTGTTATTAGCAAAACGAAAAGAGGAGAAAAAGTATTTATAATCTTAAAATCCCTTCGACCAGAAAATTTGGCACCAATTCCAAACTGTCTCCAAATTTTCCATATGGTTTTCCTGCTTGTATAAAATGAGAAGAATAAAAAGTTCATTTTAACAATAAAAGTAAATGAATGATTTTGTACATATTATCAAAACAATTATACCACAGTTTATTTCGAAAATAATTAAACATAAAGGTATTTTAAATTCATTATTTGTACACATCTGTTGTTGTCTGATATAAGTCTAATATTGTCCTCAATGATTCACTTTTAATGGGATTGCCATATTTTTTGAAAATATTAATTCAAATTCTATCTTGCAGTAAGCTCTTCGATTTTTTTTTTTTTTTTGAGGTATAAGAGCCAGTAAATAACTCAGAATTGAACTTTTATATAAAGAAATAAATAATTTATATAAAAGAATTTAACCACAATTATTAAATAATTTATAATTTAACCACGCATTTGATAAATAATTTACTATTGATAGCAAAAAATATTGTTTTTTCGTGCCATTTGCTTTCTTTTATTCAATAGATTTTACAAATAAGCCAAATTTATGAAATATTAAAATACCAAAAGCCCAACCTTACTCTTACATTTCTTACAGAAATGTTCTTAGCTGTATCATTATAATTTGTACTTATATATAATTTGTTATCATAAGATTCCTAAAAAGAAAATATATCATTTAAGGCAAAGAAAAACATTTTTATGAAGTATAAATTAAGTTGTATTGAGTTGTAAATATTAAACATTAATAAATGCAATTATTTTTTTAAAATTCAATAAATTATATGATACTTTTTATCGATATTTAATAAAAACATTTTTATTATTAATTTATATTATCATATGAATTTTGATTAATGAATACCTGAAAAATCGATATCATTAGATCATATAAAGAGCCATGAGTGGTTAGGGCATCGGACTTCTGTCCGGTACAGAAGGACGGGCTTCGACTCCCAATGCCGCCTAAGACTCACAGAGTACATATGATATACATGCTCGTTATATAAATCCGTGGAATCGAAAGTCCTGTGATCCGTCGTTGAGCAGTATTAGCATAGGTGTCATGGTCTGGAGAAAATGTTCGCCACCTCTAAATCTAAGTCAACAGGAAGGGAGAGGATCCTCTGGTGGTGCCATCTATCGGAGGAATTTAGAGCAAAGTCCTACTTCCACTTTCTTAGCGCTCTGGTTAAGCGAAAGAAGCACCCCACTGATTTAAACTGGCATAACCAACGGCATTGAGAGCTTGGCTTGTCCAAGTGTCATAAGTTACAACAAAATGTCCTATAAAGATTTTAAAGGATACTATTTAGGTTTTTGTGTATTTTTTTAATTGTGTATTTCTTTCTTATTTTTTTCTTTTCACGTGAGTTATTTTTATAATTTTTATATACGGTAATATTGGTCATATAATTGATTAATTTTATTGATATTATTTCATAAATTACTGTTCCAACTTATGTTTTTTTTAAATAATAAAAAATAAAACTTCAATAAAATAAATATTAATAAAACTTAATAAAAATAAAACTTTGTCACTCACATGGAATAATATAAAAATGAATTGTATATGGTTAAGTTAAGAAAAAGGAATCACACTGAATTTAAAATTTTTAATCAAATTCGAAAAAAAGCCTGAAGCAAGTGCAGTTGCAAAAAGGATGATATAAGTTCTTTCAAAAATACTTCACAAATATGCTTAGTATTCTTAAGATTCTTATTCATATATTTCGCAAACGGATTATACTTGAATTTTAAGATATATGTTTTGTGTTTCGAGGAAATAAATAAGTGAGGATGTCAAGCGCGAAAAGAATCCGAAGCGATGTATATAACTTGAGGCCGATGTGAATAAGCAATTCCGAACCTTTGCGTATGTTGCGCCCTCTACCTACTTTATGTTTGGAAGCCAAGATTTGTTTTCGAAAATATAATCTTTTGCAGAGAAGCTACATTCATGTGAAATATAGTATAATAAAGTTTTTGTTTTATATGAAAGAGACACTTTTAAATATATAAAACGAGAATTTTTGATGCGATTTATAGTTTAGTTTCAAATTAATATCACACCTTCTGTATTAAATAAGATTTAACCAAATTATTTTACAAAAAGTACAAAAAATTTCTTGAAAATTTTACTCATTTGTTAATGATCAAATTTAAACTGACTAAACCTAATATTTTATTTTTATTGACAGAAATGCAAATTATTGAATGGTTTCTTAATAAACTACAAACTTATTACAGTTAAAATCTATGCCAGATTATTAAAGAATTATGTAAAAGTAAAATTCATAAAATCTCTTTCTGTAAAATCTTATCTAACTCATTTATATATGTATCAAATAAAACTATAAATACTTCCTAGACTGATGAATTATATTTTTATTGTTTGAAAAAGAATTTTTTTCACTCCGTGCAGTTTTTACTTATTATAATAAATAATTATAAACTGGCAACTAAATAATTAACTTTCAAAATTTTTGTCACACAGTTAACCGCTGCGACTTCCTTTTAGGTGTACTTGCAATGGTTCGAAATAAGTTTTAAACTGCTTTAGTGTGCAAAATTTAAGCAACAATGTGAACTTGAGTTGATAAGCATAAAATTGAAGATAAAAGGTTCTGGTATGATTGGCGCAATAAAACCAAAATTCAGTACAATAGGTGATCTGTTAACGAACATAATCTGTTACAAGATTCTGTTCACTATCCGAATTATTTGTTAACCTATCATTGATTTACATCATAGATTTTTTTGAGAAATCGATTATTTCGTTCCGGAGACCCTAAAAATCAAATTGGAAAAAGGATGTATAATTTCTTTTTAAGTTTATAAAAAATTATGCGAACAAATAGTCTTGCATATTCATCAGTCCTTTTTCATTTTTTGTTTATAGGGTGTTAAAGAACATGTCCAGTGTTGATTGATTTTTTCCCTTTTTCAAGATTTTTCCAGTAGTAATTATTAGCATTGTCGTTGTAAAGTAATTAATAACATTCTTGTTGTTTCTGTCTGGACTTCGTTATTCAAGACTCGTATGAGACAATGAATGAACAAGAGGGAAGGAACTGCTCAAAATTAAATCAGTTTCGGTTTTGAATGAAATCAAAACCTTAACTGATGGTCTACTTAGGCTATAAATTTTGTCTTACTAAAAAATTTTTTTCCAATATAGAATTTTGAATTTTATTACGTAAGCAACATAATTCAAGAGAAATGCAAAACGATTTTTGGTCCGTTGGGTATAGCAACCGCGCATATTGTGCTCAGAGTGCCTAGAAGTTTTCATTGGAATTCACTTTAGCTCGTTATTCGAATATGTGTTCGTTTTCTGAACAGAAAAATCTTTCAAAAAAATGTTCGTTGTCCTATTTGTTTGCAGTTCAAACTGTTCGTTAACCGATCACTTACTGTATAAGGGCAAATGTCAGGGACAAAGCGTCATAAGAGAATATTAAAAACACCTCAAGACTGCATTCAAAGGAATGAAAGAGACGCAATTGAAGACATTCGTTGCAAGTGCAAGTGACTTCTTTCCGGAAATATGATGGAGAAAAAACCACCTAGATCTCTTCCCATATGGAAGAATGATCAAGAAGTTGGAGGAGGGTAGTAGTGTGACCAATGTAGCTGGAAAAATCAGAGTCAAGTGTCTTTTCATACTATCGAAAAGCCTTTCCAATCATAGGTACATCTGTTGAAAAGATTGGTGATGACAACCACAGTACAACAATTGCACTGGATGACCTATATATTGTCCTGCAAGTTAAGAGCGAATCCGAAACCAATCAACAAGTGGCATTGCCCAGTAACTGTGTGCAGGAAGGAATGACAAGTGTCGTTGTTTAGGTTTACTGTGTATAGACATCTTCATAAAGGTGGCCTATTTATCTGCCGTCTTAAGCCCTGCTTCCCTTTGGAAGTTCGCTCCGATGTTTAGAGTGGTACAAGAAGCACCGACACTAGATATAATAACTGGATTCATAAATGGAATTGGGACCTCTATACGGATGTGATTTGTTTCAGTGCCACATGCGATTTTCAGTTTATTTGAAGAGAAAACGGGACACACTTTCATTCTAGTAAACATCATGGTAAGAGAACATTATAATGATCCTGGAGTGTTTGTCCAGGGAATCTATATGCTGAAAAACGGACTTAGTTCCATGTTTTAAACAAAGGTTCTGTAATCGCTATTGTAAGGTTTTGATCCTTGCCTTTGGAGCAGTCTCACTTTTTATTTATGACAATGTACGACCACGCCAGATTTCACAATTTCATATTAGCAGCTATTGGAAAGAAAATACATCACCCGAAGAGCTCATCCAGATTAGTCCTTGGACCTAAGTTTCAAAGAACATGTTTGGAATATTTTGGGGAGTCGTTATTACATTCTCTAAGGAAACATTCACCCACTAAAACCGATATTAACTGAGGAAAGAGCACTCTTATCTCAAGAACTGTTAAAGATATATCAAGGATTACAATATAAATAATTATACAATAGTATACCTTTCCAGGAAACATCAACACACCCTACTCACTGAAATAATAATTATTTCTTCAATCTAATTTGTAACAATACACGGTCTTTATTGTATATATAATTCAGTATAAACCTTCAGATAATATTTGAATACTAAATGGAAGTAAATAGTCTCTAATGAATTTAAAAATGTATCTAGATGTGATATTATTTCAATTGAAAGTCTCAGTAGGATGCTTTTATGATGATTCGATTTACGAGTAAACATATAAGAATGAAAGATTTAGTAGAATTTTGATACACGAAATAAGTTATGAAGGAAAGAGATTCACCCTCAGCAAATTTGTATAAAATTGTAACTCTAAAAGTTTCATTGTTTCCGCTTTGGATGCTGCCATGTTTCTACAAGGTTTAAGAGTTTCATTCTCATTTAATTAAATATTCGGTTATATTCTGTAAACGTCTTTGATAAAGATGTCCTATACCACATGTGTTGTTGTTGTTATTTATGACATTTGGACAAACCAAGCTTGCCATGCCGTCGGCTATGCGAATTTAAGTCAGAAAAGTGCGTCATTCGTTTTAACCAGTACACCACGAAGGTAAACGTATAACTTCGCTCTAAATTTCTCCGATAGATGACACCACCAGAGGATCCATTTCTTCAATTTTGGCATTGATCTGAAGGGTGAGGAAATTTACTCCAGACTATTTAACCCATGGTAAAAGTTGAATGACGGACAACAAAGCTTTCGATTCCACAGATTGAACGAGCAGGTATATCGCATGTACTCGATATGTCTTTGAGGCAGTGGGAATCAAACTCGTCCTTCGGGATGGAAGGCCGATACCCTAACCATTAAGATACCACGGCCCATACCGCTTGTAAAAAAACTTGATTCGATGAGATAAATCGGCCTAATTTTGAGATATTATATTTTTCTTTTGCAATATACAAGTATCAGATCCCAAGGTATACATTGTATGAATTCCATAATAAGTTTTTAAGAGATTTATACAGATAACCTCCTTTTATTATTTAGGCAAATTTGTGATTTTTCCACTTTCTATTAGAATATGAATTTAAATTAACAACTAATATAAGCCTAACAATCCCCGCTTAAATTTTATTTACATCACTGTAGGCATGAAATTCCTGAAGGAATTTCAATCTCAGAAAATAATATTAAGGCAAAATACTTGTAAGAATTAATGCGTACAATTTTGCTTTAATATCATTGTATTTAAGTGAGTAATTTATGAAATAAATAGTTTAAGAATTGATTTATAGGTGCCTCCAAACGTGTCTAGTGGCCAGCTTGCCTGACTGCGGATTCGAATCCCGGTTCGGGCATAGATGTATTTTCTCTATTTATCCTGTCTTTGTCCTTTCCTTGTACGAATGGTTGCCTGACCCTATAAATGGGTCCCTATGGCATGTGTGTATTGAGGAAGTCTGACTCCACACCAAAAATATGGTTCAGTTGGAAAAGTGGAGCAGCGCACTCCATGTTGCCAGCCTAGCTGGCACACGACAACAACAACATTGATTTATAGGTATTTTCTGAGATTTTTACTAATTTTCTAATGGTTGTTTAAAGAAAAAATCTTATACAAAATATTTTAAAAATATCTGGAAAATGCTTGTTTAAATCATTTTAGGCATATAGAAGTTACAGGATAAAATTTTATGTTTTTTAATATTAGCAGAAAACTGTAAACATTGGAATATTATAAACTGAATAATATTATAATATACTTCTATAATATAATGATAACATATTACAATAATTACAATATATAACAATAAAAATTAAAATATTAAAAATGCTGTAAGCAATAATTGAACTATATAGTTATTATATTTTTATAAGTATTCATTTTTAAGTAAACCAACACGCATAAAATTTCGAATCAAGTTAAAAATCTAAATATGAAAAAATTAAAAATTAATTTTCAAATAAAAAATAAAAAATGGCTTAATAATTTAATTTAAAAATAAAAGAATTAAACTTGAATTCATTAAGGAAATTTATATTCTCTATATAAAGAAAATTATTAACATGTCTTCAGATTTATTTATTTATCTATTTTAATTATAAGTCTTGAACGAAAACAAATTTTAAAAGAATAGATTGTTTACATTTGCTTAATAAAAAACACCGTCAAAAAAGATAGTTATAAGCAGAAGAAAAATGTTCCAGAAATGCTTAATTAACTATATTTAAATTAAAAGCAATATCACTGATTTTTTTGTCTTATGTAGGGAAAACATAAAGTGTAACAACATTGACTAATTATAACTAAATAAGCAATGTAAATTTTAAATTTAATAATTAGGTATTAAAAAAAAGGTATCTTAGGTATTAAAAAATGCACTAAATTTTCATTATATTTTAATTAAATACATATCTAAACTACAATATTTTCTGTTCTTCATAAAAAATCTTTATTAAATTTAATTAAATTTATTAAAAATTAAAAACTCAGTTCAGTTCCTGTACTCATGAGGCCTGTTTTCATATTCAATTTTAAGTGCGAACTGTATTTGAAAAAAAAAATTACTTTTAATGATAAAATATATAAATGTTTGCAATTCAAATTTTATTTTATTAAAATGAAATAATGATTTAAATGAAATAATTAATTTATATTTTCAAATTCAATCTATTTTCAAATTTTGAATTTAATTTTAATCAAATCCAAATAATCATTATGTTATCATGGGGTTAAATTTCATTCTTTTTCATGTATATAAATGGTTTGTTTGGTTTAATTATTATTCGGTGATAATTTTTGCTTGGCAAATTAGACAGCGATCTACAGTTTAAAGTGGAATCCGAACCAGGAGATAAATCCATGTCCAAAGTGGAACTCAAAAGCAACAGCTCTTGAATCTTCTCTGGTGGGTGCAACACTTGTGCCAAAAAATATCCATGAAAATACTCTTTCTTTGAGATAAATTCGTGTATTTATTCAAACTCTCCAATTTGTTGCAATCCATTAACCATTTTTCACTTGATTTAAAAAAATAACATCCTGCAGTGAGAAATATAAATAAGTAATTTAGTATAATGTTTCCGTATGAAATATAAACAATAAAACTTAAGTAACAAAAAGACGCTCATAGATATTGTATTTTATTTCTCGCCATAAAAATTTAGATAAAAAATAGATATTTTTATATGTGTATGTATTGGCAATTGAAACTGCTACACTGACATGGCCACATGCTACATCTGACATTTAAATGACAGGAAAAAGGTGCTGTAATATGGAAATGATTAGTTTCAGAGCTTTCAAACAAAGCAGGCTCCGTTACGCCACCTACATTGCGTTTAATTGAGAAAATCATCCACTTGATTTCTCATATACAGGGTGATCTTTTTTACAGGGACAGTGTTTGTAGCGCCCTGTAGC
>JAJQOW010000651.1:0-17500 GCA_037975125.1 Latrodectus hesperus | reverse complement strand
ATTATATTAAAGCTTCAATAAAATATTTTATGATATCAATAATGAATTCTTGATCAAATATGTTTTATAACAGGATTAAATATGATGAATTAAATAAATTTTATTCCTTCATACAATATGCAAAGGTTTAACTTCAGTCAGCATAAGAACAATATATATTAATTATCGTCAAAGATTTTGTCCTCATAATCCTGTCTTAAATATGTTATTAAAATATATTTATGACAGATTTAATCCTTTTATAGATATGTTTTATAACAAAATTAAATCTGGTGGATTACATACATATTTTCTTTCATAATACTCAAGGTTTGACTTCGTAGAGCATAAGTATTTAATTTAAAAGTTGTTTTCAAAGATTTTAGAGTGATAATCATATTCTAAATATGTTGTTAAAACATTTATCACAGATTTAATCCTGTTATAAATATGTTTTACAACAGGATTAAATCCGATCTTTTGCATAAATATATATTCTTCATAAGAGTCAAAGGTTTGTCTTCATACATCATAAGTATGTATTTAATTTAAAAGTTTTCTTCAAAGATTTTAACATCATAATCTTGTTTTAAATATGTTAAAAAATTTATTCCAGATTTAATCCTATTGTAAATATGTTTTATAACAGGAGTAAATCTGAGGGATTCCATAAATATTTTTCCTTCATAATAGTCAAAAGTTAGACTTCATAAATATAAAGTTTAAAAGCTGTTTCCAAGATTATGCCATCATAATCTTATTTCAAACAATTTGTTAAAACATTTTTCACAGACATAACCCTAATATAAATATGTTTTGCAACAGGATTATATCCGATCGATTACATAAATACTTTCCTTTCATAATAGTCAAAAGTTTGACTTCGTGTAGAGTAAATATACAGTTGGAAAGTTCTTTTTTAGGTTTTGCAGTCATAATCTTGTTCTAAATATGTGTTTAAAAATATTTATCACATTTTTCAACCTGTTGTAAATAAGTTTCATCACAACATTAAATCTCATGGATTTCATTAATATTTTTTCCATTATGTTATTCAAGAGTTTGACTACGAACAGCATAAATGCATAATTTAAATGTTCTAGATTTGATATCCATAATTGAAAACAATTATTTTATTTTAGGTATCTATTGTTATGATAAGATAAGCTGAATTATAAAGGATATTTAGAAAAATGCGTAATAATTTATTAGAAATTAAAAATAAATCCTCATTAAATGGTCATTAAAAATCAAAATGAATTTTTATATAAAAAACACGTGACGTCAAAAATGAGAAGAGCGATATAAGTACAGTATCTCTTTTAGCAAAAGTTCCTTTCATTTCCTTGAAACTGAGAATGCTATGAGATGTCAACCAGAATAAGAATCCTCTTAATCCTGCCTTAGCAAATGATGGCTGATTTACCCTTTCAGCATACATTGAAACAGAATATGCACAGTACTGTTGAAAATAGTCACCTTTCCTCAGTTGTAAATTCAGCCGAGCTGGCAGCCGAATGGTTAGCGCTCTTGCCTTCGGTTCAACAGTTCGTGGGTTCGAATCCCACCTTGGGCATGGATGTTTGTAGTGGTTCGGAATCCACTTTAAACCGTAAGTCCCGGTCTAATTAGCCCTCGTGTGCAAAAAATGACCGTTGAGCGACAAACAAACCAAACCAATCAGTTGTAAATTCCTTTCAGCAATAGCTCCAATCATCTCAAGTCAAGCAATTCAAAATGAATGTTCTCAATATGAGATGTATTCATGTAGACCAAAGATTATATTCCAAAGGCTTTAAAATATTGAGATTGAATACAATGAGCTTCAAATACTGCTTATGGTTGAGTCATGATTTGTTTCAGAGTGTATGGCCTAAGAGAATGGCACGCAGGGATCTCATATGTTCTCTGCAGACACTGGTGAATCAATGCAACTCATCTAGTGGAAAACATGTTGGAATCTGTATTAATACAGCGTGGGAATTGATGTTCCCATGGTTTCAAAAGATCGAAAATATTTGGTCAGACAATACGTTTCATGCCATCAAAGTCCTCTTTTACGGAACAGAAAGAAAAACAGGACTTTTTCATAATCTTCTAATCTCATCCACGTAAAATATAAGTATTCATTAGTCTTAGATATTTGAATGCCCTACGAACTAAACTACTGGCCATTAAAATTGCTACATCAGGAAAGCGACACACCACAAACGTGAAATTTGCATGACAGGTAGAACTTGCTGTGATATGCAAATGATTAGGTTTTCAGCGCATTCATACAAAGCAGGTGACAGTAGCGACATCTACAATGTGTATAAAACCATACATTTGACAGCAGTTTTCTCATACTCAATTTCCGTTTCAATGTTGTTTTCGGCAAAGAAATTTAATGTAATGCCTCGTGTAAAAAGAAGAAATGCCTATCAGCATGTGTATGACTTTGATCGAGGAAGGATTATAGCCTACCGGGATTGCGGTTTATCGTACCGCAATATTGCTGCTCGCATCGGTCAAGACCCCATAACTGTTAGCAGAATATGGAATCGATGGGTTCACGACAATCATACGGAACATCATGCAGGATCTCAGCGACTTCCCATCACTAACAGCAGAGATGACAGACATCTTATCCGCATGGTCACAAGGGATCGTACAGCCACGTCACTAACCCTGAGTCGAGAAATGGAGTCATTTGCAAGGCAACAAGTTTCTGCTCAAACAGTTCAACGACGTTTGCACCAGCATGGATTGTCTGCACGGCGACCATGGCTTCGGCTACCATTGACGCTGCGTCACAGACAGGAGCGCCTTTAATGGTGTGATCAGTGACGAACCTGGACGCGGGAATGGCATCACGTCATCTTTACAGATGAATCTCGGTTCTGTATACAGGACCATGATGGCCGCATCCGTGTTTGGAGGCATCTTGGAGAACGCGCATTGCCAGCTTGCATTGGACATCGCCATACTGGCCCATCTGCTGGAGTGATGGTATGGGGTGCCTTTGGATACACGTCTCGATCACCTCTTGTTCTCATTACCGGCACTTTGAACAGCAACCGTTACATTTCCGATGTGTTAAGGCCCGTGGCTCTGCCCTATCTTCGAGGCCTCCCTAATGCTTTGTTTCTACAGGATAATGCACGACCGCATGTTGTCCGTACTGTTCTGAACTTCCTTGATACAGAACAGGTTCGACTGTTACCTTGGCCAGCACGTTCAATGGTCACGTGATCAATGGTTGCCGAGCGATTTGCACGCCATCACTTACCATTCACTACTGTCGATGAACTGTGGCATAGTGTTGAAGCTGCATGGACTGAGATCCCCGTACATGCCATACAATCTCTGTTTGACTTCACGCCTAGGCGGATAAATGCTGTTATTGCAGCCAGAGGTGGCTGCTCTGGGTACTGATTTCTCAAGATCTATTCATCCTAATTTCCTGTAAATCTAATCACTTGTTCTTTCCACTATAATGTATGTGTCCAATAAATATTGTTCTGTTATTTGCATTCCTTCTTGGTGTAGCAAATTTAATGGCCAGTAGTGTATATTATATATCTAGTATCATTTCCAAATAATAAGACTTCTGTCTATCGCATAACCCTTCATGAAGTAAAATTTACACAAGTTCGGTAAATGATTTCATTATTGAACTAAAGAGGCGCATTAAATGAAAATTCTTTTCCTTATACTTGGTTTCTAGGATTTTCTTCTTTTAGCACTACGAGAAGCGGAAGTAATGACTCCTTTATTGTAAATTTCACACTATGGATGTTCCATCGTAACCCCAAAAAGAGGTTGTCTTTCGAATTTAGAATTGTACAAATAGGACGGATATTTGATTGGGTCGATTGTCAAAATCACAACCGCCTGATAACAAGAACCTTTTCCAAACCAGGCAGCCCACCACGGTTATTACTATGATAAAAATAAAACCATATTTTCCAATTGAGCATGATGAGAATACCTGCATTAATAGGGTATAATGTGTTGGAAATGAAATAGTTATCGTAAGGAACACATAATGCAAGGTACATAATGTATTCATCAGAATGAATTTGAATAAAAGAAGTCAAATTCCTTTCAAATGAAACACTTTTATTAATTATAATTTTCGAATGTATAAATATTAGTTTCTAAATGTAAAAATGATTAATTTAAGATTTGCTCATAAATGTGAGATCAGTAGCGTTTTACGGTTAGCAAAAAGTAACGAATTATCATCTATAATTTGATACTCGTATAATATTATAAAACCCGTTGTTACTGTTCCAATACAAATAATATTTTCATCAAATATATAAGAAGAGTTTTAATATATTTTATTAAAAAGAATACTGAATATTCTTATACTTCAAACAAAAATCGCAAATTATTAATAAGAGTTTTGCAACGAAAGATGCATCTCCAACTATGTCTACTTTATTAAACTTTACGAATTTAATGTCAATTTAATATATGTTAATATTGGAAATTTTAACGTCTTTGTTTATTCAATTATATTCAGATACTTAAATTTATAATTCTTAGTTGATTAGTTGATTCATATTAACAAATAATTCTATAAAAATTTAAAGGAATTTTATTCGTTTCTTAATTTTTAAATTTTAATTTTCATACATTATTTTTTCAAAAAATTTGTTTGGAAACCAGCAACAAGTAATTATTTTCGAATGTCAGAAAAATGTGATCTCGTGAAATTTTCTTATTCAACAAAATTCTTATTCAATATTCCCTGTGAAAAAATCCGGGATATGCATCATTCTATAGTCAAATCTATGTTAAATTATATCTATTTAACCACTTTTTATTGCAAAAATACTTTATATAATCTTATTTTTTATCATACAATTTATAATCCTTATAACCGCATTATTATACTCCTATATATGCAACATAATTTTTTTTATGTAACCCCCAACGCTTAAGGTTTCCATATTTGACGTTTAGGATTTCACTATAAGAGATGCAAGTGACCACCCCTCATAACATGGGACATCCGTTGTAAGAAGAATCGTGGGCCCGCAATTGGGAAGGCAGGAACCAAGCAGAGACTAGGCTTGTCAGTCTCAGTGATATCATTTCACATGGAGGACATTGCGACTTCAAACTGTTAAACGTGCTCAAGCCGCCATTAGGGAACGCGATGGATCTTCGGTTGGGTCTGGATTCGAACTTACTACCTTCCGATAACGAGAGCGAAACCTACCGAGTCACGATGGCCAAACATGCAGCATAACATGATATGCTGGAAGTTTTTTTATAACTATAAATTAATGAAGCATTTTTGGGATTACAAAGATATCACATTTATACAAGACAAATGTCTTATGAAATTATTTTTTATTTAACAAAACCAAATAAACTCTAAATATACTATTTTAATATAAAACATATTATACATTTGACTTGACCAGTCAATGCAATAATTGCTCACTCAAGCTGCATTTTTTTTCAAATACTTTTTGACAAATTTAGATCATGTGTTCTTGTAGAAAGATGACTATAAAAATTAAATTTTTTGCTTTGATGGAAATTACAATCCCTATAAACATATTTTTATGAAAATAAAAAGAAACAAAATTGAAAAGAGGATGACTTAAATATTTCGACAGAATCTGTGAATATGCTTCATATTAGTGAAATGCATCTCAGCGATATCGATTTTATATTTCAATCATTTTTAATTTCATTATCCTGAGGCTCATGTTTCTTGTCCTTGAAATTTTTTATCCTAATTGTTTTGAAGTAAATGTTTACGTCTCGAGAAATTAAATAAAAAAATAAGCATATGAAACTCAAACAGAATTCTTGAAAATAATAGTGATACTTATATAAATATTTAGTTTTCAATATTTGAATGTTTTTGCGCTTATCTATCCTATATGCTTCAAAATAATTGTATGCTTTTCGCTTGAAAACTATAAGGAAATTTCATAACTATATTTTACAATAAAGATGATATGTGTTTATAAAATAAATCATGATTTCGAAATGCATTTTTTTATGAAACACTTATGGATATGGAACTTTGGAAATAAAATATAATATTATAATTGTGTGTAAAAGATTCTTTGGAAATAAAATTAGCTTTCATTGTTTACTGTTCATTTTTATATATGCTTCTTCTCCCACGTTTAACATTTTTTTGAAAATACATATTTATCTCAAAACTCTTTTTTTAAAATGTAAAATTTCTGAACATTGAATAAGTTTTAATATGTTTATAGTCTTTTATGATGAAAAATGGTTAATAACAAATGCATATACAAAAAAAAACATAAAAGACTTGGAAATAAGTAAATAATATTGAGAGAAATTCAAAATATAAAATATTGAAAAAAATAATTGAAATAAGCATCTCTATATTTTTTCTTTACATATGATAGCAATGCCATACTGGAGTGATTGTGCGTGTTTTAAAATTTCCCGATTTCTCGTATTTCATAATATGAAAAAATGAAACTGCCAAGAAATATAACATTTTAATAAAAAAAATTGCTCTAAAAATATTGCAAATGAAACTAAACTTATGAAACGAAAAATCAAAACTCGAAAATGTTCTCTCGAAAACAGACAATAATTTGATTCTTTTTCGAAAATAGAATTTAATTTGATTTGATTTAATTTGTCGACTGTGTTTAATTTAATTTGATTGATTTGATATTTTATAACACAACTGATTTGATGCTGGAATCTTCAAGAATTTTTTGAGCTAGGCAATGAAAATGAAAATAAAACAATGACTTTTTGTTACTTATCCTTAATTATTTTTGTTATCTCATCCTTAAACCTTATTTATTTTTTTTAGAACTTTGGTTTCACGTGTGATATCTGATCTCAGAAGAAAAGCATATTGGAGGCTTAAATCTGCGATTAATTTTGAAGAAAAAAGCTTGAAGAATATCATGTAATAATTATTTTTCCCAACGAAAAGATTTTCTATCGAGTGCACATTAAATGTTCAGTAATTACATACAAAAAAATTTATAAATACAGGAAAAGGCATCTCAACATTACAAAAATATTTCTTAATGGAAACTGCTCCAAGAAACTGAATTAAGACGCATCTAGAATTAAATAACATCAAACACAATATCTGAACTACAGGGGGATACTTTTGGCCATGGAGAATGTCATAAGCATAAACAATATGAAGTGTATTGTTTGATGGTATATTTGAAAAGTTCATATTACTAATTTGGTACTTGGAGATATGAATTATATTTTCAAACATCAGCAAAATGAACCGAGATCTAGTACTTTAGATAAACATTTAGTAAAACTATGGTATTATATGTATGGATATTCAAAAATATAAATACAATAAATTTTGTTGATTTTTCTCTTTGATATACAACTCACATTTACTGCAAATTCTTAATGAAGTATTTATTGTATATTGAGGTTCAAATATTCATAAAATGTTTTATACAATTTGATATTTAATATTACATAAAATAATTAAGATAAATCTAAGTTATTAACATTGACGATTATATGTATTCAAAACATTTTATATAAAATTGAGGAAAACTTGCTGCATTATTTTTTCGGTAAACGACTGTAGTATATCGAGTCATCAAGCATCATCGATATCTTGTAAATTATCGATCAAACAAGTTCAGATGTCTACTAGTTTAAAAAGTAATATTTCGCAATAAAATAATTCGTTTATTGTTTTTGTTTGATCTGTCTGTTCAGTTGTGAATTACATTGTGTTAAAAAAGAGGTTGACAAAAAAGAAGAAAATAATTAATGTTGGAGTAAGCAAGGCAATAGTCTTAAGTTTCAAATAAGATTATTTAAAAACATCGCGAAAGCGGTTTCTCAAACCGATGCTTTGCTCCTTTTATAAGAAAGCATTTTAGTAACAAAATGAGTTTCAACACTATTCTCGGACATTCGATGGTGAGCTTATGGCACAGGTGTCGTTTAATCCAGGATGCCAAATTCTGAGTTTGGCCATATTTTTTGGCCGATTTTCTATGTATCTGGGAGTTCGTGAGTTCGAATCCCACTTTGGGCATGGATGTTTGTAGTGGTTCGGAATCCACTTTAAACCGTAGGTCCCGGTATAATTAGCCCTCGTGTGCAAAAAATGACCGTTGAGCGACAAGCAAACAAACAAACTATGTATCTGGCAACTTGGTTTTTTATTACATCATAGAGATGGAGATCTATGTATATTATGCAATAAATTCTGTTTTGGCAACCCTAGTGCTTGCGTCATCCTTCGCGTCACAATATGTCATCTTGCAACATTTCTTCATCGCCAAAAAAATTCAGAATTTGGAACCGTGGATTATACAGCATCTGTGCCAAACTTAGCCTTGTTTTCTCTCACTCGAAGAATGTGAATTGAAGGCAAGCAAAACATTCGTCGACAAGTGGATTTACAACGCCGTCTCAAAACGCTGTGACGGGGATGAAACGTTATCTGACGTAATCGTAATAAAGTGGCATAGTCATGATTTAAGCTGTAACGAAAAAAACCACCACTTTACGGGTAATGGTACATTTTTTTTATAACAGCAAAATTGTAAGTCTGGTGGCTGATATTGCAAATGGTGTTTATGGGCCCGATATTAAAACAGCTATTTGTGTCGTTTACAATTTAATTTTCATCACAAAGAGTTGAAAAAAGCTACGTAAATATAAGCAGCCCATGATGCTTGTTTGTCACTCAACGGTTTTTTTTTTTGTATTCACGTTTTACGAGGGCGTAAACCTGGAAAACTCCCAAGCACCCACCTTGCCAAACGTGGATGCAGAAAGATAGAAAAAAACAGCCTTTATACATTTATTTTCTATTATTAACAGGGCATATTTCCCATTATTATTATTATTATATTTTCATAATTCATGCTTAACACCTTTTCATTTTTTTCAGACTTTCAACATCAATCAGAAATATTATTCTGTACTTGCTTTTCAATCCTGTTTGTTGCAACTACAAATTAAATTGCATCATTTAATTTTTCCACATGCCGACCGATTGGCTGAGGGGTTAGCGTTCCTGACTCCTGAGCTGTTGGTCCCGGGTTCGAATCCCGATTCGGGCATGGTTGTTTATTTCCTTCTTTATGTTTCTCTGTTCTTCCTTCTGTGATGTTGTATGAATGTGGCCCACCCTATAAACGGGTTTGTGGTGGTATGGCGCGGGTAGCGCTATTCGCCTCCGTGACTTGGTTCACAGGTGCCCGCTGGGTAACGACAAATGAGTAGCAGTGTCTGGCCTTGTTGGGGCATAAGGTTCAACCCTTTTGTGCCCGCCATTGGAAAAGAAAATTCCACATAAAAATATTTATTTATCAAAGAGCTTTATAATAACTATAAATATATGAAGAAATATATCAGTAAAAATAATTTATAAGCAAGTAAATGTATATTATTAATTTCATAGTGATTATACACAAAAATATTTAATAAAATAAAAATAAAAAATATATTAAACACAAAAACATTCAACGAAATATGAATTTTGGAAAGCTAAAATTCCCTGGACTATATATTTAATAAATTTAATTTCAATTTGGTTTTAATATTTTATGATTAATACAGTCAGTAAAACACACAAATTCCCAGTGTATTTAATTTCCATTAAAAATATTTTATATATAAATAACCGTTAACTGATGTGAAAACAGAAAAAATATTAATTGTTCATAGTTCAAAGCTTTATAGTAAATTATTCAATGATTATAAATACTTATTTTAAAATTTATAATTCATGAAAAAATGCGAAGATTGTTTGCTTTTAGTAGTTAAAAATGCATTGACAATATTTTGGCTGCAGCATGGTTATTAGACTTCATTAAATAAATGTTTTGCTAATTACATTAATGTCAAGTCCACATTTAATTAAATTGTTTAAAATAAAACTTGCTTTTAGTTGTTTATTTATTTTACATCTATGAATAAATATTCTCTATTTTAAATTTTTCATCTGTAACACAATTTTTCAAAAATAAAGAATATAATACCATGAGAGACATAACTTGTAAAGTTGTCCTGCCGCATATTTTAAATAAGTCGAATGAGTTATATTTTATTACTCTTAAAATAAAAATATTGGTTTTCATGCCTCCTGTAAAATAAATATATCTCGCCAAAATAAATTTAGTTTTGTTTATTTTATTACAGATTTTTGTAAAAGATTTTCTGCTCTTAAGGCTAAATGCCACCAAATTCAGAACATTCTGATTTCATGAAAAGCACAAGTGTATCATAACATAGAAATGACCTATCCTTAAGGAGCATATCAATACGAACATTCTAAAATGAAAAGTGGCTTTTGGGGACTAAGAAGTGGAAGGGGAAGGGGCGATTGTCAGAATGGACTCTGACCTACTAAAATGAGAGCTAGAGACTGACGGCGCTGTCCAAAAAATTCCGGTGATCGGTTGAAGTGGTGCGAGAAATATCTAAATTGAATTGCAGGTGACTGGACACAGTTTCTCTGGAGGGATGAATCCAGGTTCGAATCATACCAGTCGAATGGTAGAGAACTAGATTTGGCGTATGCTTTCATAACCTTTTTGGAAGAATGCATTTTACGTATAGTAAAGTTTTGGAGGAGTTGGAATTATGGTTTTGGGACTTTTCTCGTGGTATGGACTAAGAATTTGAACCCGATTCACTGTAGACTCAATGCCGTATCCTGCTCCTCTTTTCTAGATAACAACATGGCAATCTTACAGATTGGATCATTGTTATATAAAAGAAGTCAGAGTCACTTGCCATGTTGCGACGTCCACCATGGATTAGTATGCTGACAATGGGTTAAAACTATTGGACTGATCTGCCCAGATTTAAATCCAATGAAAAAACTATTGGGATGAGTTTCATTATAGAATTAAAAACTGCAGAAACCAAGCAGGATCGGTGAAAAAATGTACATGTCTTCTCCAAGCCGAGTAGAATTATCATCACGTGACAGTGGTTTAAAATTGCGAAGCGTTTGGTGATAAGCGAGTATTCAAAACCTGTTAACTGTAAGGTACAATTCGTGATTCGCTTACACAGCTATGAATGTATATTCATTGTACAAACTCTTGCGAAAAGCATTAATTGTCATAAAGGTTAAAGCAGTAATTGCCTCAGGTGCAATTTTTGCACCTATTGAATATTTATGACAGGTCTTCGAAATATCAACATTAGGTACTAAGAATATTAAGCATGTCAATCTTTTTCAGTAAAATGGTCTCAATTTGGTTGGAAAAAATAAAACGAAATTGATTCTTTTTTCAGTGGAGTATAATATTTGTAAAAGCTACAACATTATTACATTTGTACTTTGTTAACTTTCCAAGTGTTACATGTTGCTAATAATGTCATGTTAGATTGATAGATCGCTCCAGACTAACTATTTCATCACGTGGTTTTAACCTACAGCTTAGAATAGATTCCGAACCACTACAAACAGTATCTAAACTGAAAAAAATAAAACCAGATAAATTATTGAAACTAGGTGAACTTAAAGTCACAATGTCAACGAATAATATTCAAATTTGGAGTACATGTGAACTAGCAATGCTGGTTCACATGAATTCTCCATATTGTCATCATGGTCATTCATGGCCATTGTGTCCACATAATAATGATTAAATATTCTGTAACAAATTATAATGCGATAAACTATTTAAATATCCTTTTATTTTAATCTCTTTTGTTCAAGTTTTCCTTGATATATGATCAATAGTTGAAATTTGTTATGGCATCCATAAAAACATTCACTGGACTCATATCATGGTCACTCTATTAATAATGTCACCATGGCTAAGTAATATGTAACAATATTACAAATTATTTAATTATATTTCCTTTTAAATAATAAGGTTAAAATTTCTGCTGATCTATAGCTGAAAGTTTTGTTAAGGACCATTCAAAACATTTACTTGAGTCATCATCATTGTCATAGAAGCCATAAAGTCCTCATTACTAAATATTCTTCAACAATTTATATTGTGATAAATTATTTAAACAGCATTCTTTACAGATATTAAGATTTGAACTTTTACTGATATATCACCAAAAGCTAAAAACTCTGTTGACACCATTAAAAACTAACTTTTTTATCATAATGAACATTCCAATCATGTCATGATGGCTAAGTACTGAACAACAATCTGTAAAGTGATAAATTATTTAAATATCATCCCTTATAAATATTAAAATTAAAATTTTTTCTTGATACATGGCCTATACCTGATATCTCTGTAAATTGCGTATAAATATATCACATTTTCTGTAAAATTGGTATTTTAATAATACCATTTTAATGATTAATAATTAACAGTCAGATTTACTTGTAGAAAAAAGTTTCAAAAAATTATTATTCATTTCTTAAAAATTTAAATCTTTTGATTAATTTTATCAGCGTAGCATTGAGCGTGTTACGCTTGTAAAAAGAAGAATTATATCAGTACAAATTTCTTATCATTTCACAGAACATGTATTTTTAAAGAAAGAACTGAATCAAAACAAAATAAGCGTAGAAAAAATAAAAAAAGGGATGATTTTAAAACAGTGAAAAATATGATAAATGGGAGGAATAGAAAAAATTGAAACGAATTATTTTTGTATTCATTTATTTATTCCGAATTCATCAAAAAAGTTGAACACATTTTTCATGGCTTTCTGCAAATTTCGGTTTTTTCTAATTTTAGTTTCGGTATTCACCAAAACTGAAAGTGTCTGTTTCTATACTTCTAGACAAAATGTCGTTACTTATGCAGAAAACGTGTAACTGGATATTCTGCTTTTCAAGAAAGCTCGTGAAATCGGTTTAAAACTGTTTCCTTTTTTTTTCAAAGAACTGCCTCTCAATCGAATAGATATGCAACTGAGACAAAGTTTGAAAGAGCTTCTTACATGTTTTCATTTTATGTATTCAGTATTTCGTCCAGATGATATTTTGGAAAGAATTTCGCATTTGTTTCCCATTACGTAACCGATCTCATTTCAAGAATTTAATTTTATGTTGGATTTTATTGTATTTCAAATTTAATTTACATATTTTCATCTCCAAAAATGCATAATCCTTATGTTAGATTCCAATTACACTTATGATGTAATTTGTTCACATTTCCAAAGAACGAATGTTCAAGAGATATTAATTAAAACTAGCGTAAATTACGAATTATTTAAGTCACTAATTAACCTCCAGGGATAAAATACTGTCTGATGCACACTTACCAAAAATTACAATCTGGTAGCATTAGAAGAGTTAAGAAGCACATGAGAGAAATATGCTCTCTACACTGGTCTTCTAATAAAATTAAAGAAATATTTTAAATATATTTATAACTTTATAATTTTAAATTCGTCAAAGATGACTTGAAAAAATAATTGAGTTTAGTAATTCTATTATCAGCTTTAACAAGTAAGAGATAATTATCAAAAATAAAGTCCCTTGTATATATTTAGAAAACATCATGTTTTTATGATCATGTCTGGGTATTATATTATAAGCAATATGTCAAGAGTTATCTCAGTCGAACTTTCAAATGTAATAGATGTAAGACCATCAACCACACTGAAATGCATTTTTGATTTCTATGCAATACAGTTGAACAGCCACAATTCATTTTTAAATGGGTTTCCGAGTTGTACACAATCTACAGTTCAGTAGCCAAAATTCATTTTAAATGCGTTTGTGATATCTATGCAATACAGTTTAATAGCTACAATTTAATTTTAAATGGGTTTGCGAGCTACATACAATGAAGTTCAGCAGCCATAATTTGCGTTTAAAAGCATTTTTTATGTCGATACAAAACACAACTCACCATCCATAGTTCATTTGAAATATGTTAGGAAGTTGAGCACAATGTAGTTCAGATGCCATAATTCCCTTAAAAATGTATTTGAGATACCTACACAATACAGTTACAAAGCAGAATTAAAGTGATATCTACTCAACACAATATAGATATTTACATTTATAAAATCATAATTTAAAAGATTGAAAAGAATTTAAATGTGTTTGTAACTTGCACTTCATGCATTTTTAGTTCATTGTATGTTTATAATATTCTCTCTCTCTCTCTCTCTCTCTCTCTCTCTCTCTCACACGCACACACACACACACACACACACTTATTTCTAAATGGATTTCTCTCTCTCTCTCTCTCTGACTTCCCAAGCAAGATCAATCATTATTTTCCTTATTTAGGGAATCTTCTGCATTACTAACTACCTACCTTTTCCCTTTTCTCTGCCAACTAATGTAAAAGCTAGCACCAAATCAATATTTTTGAGGGAATGATATTGATATAAATCAGTAAAATAGAATATCTGTTTCATTTTCATAAATTATTATTATGTATAAATTTCTAAACTCAGTATATTAAAGTATTGAAAGACTTTACATTACATGAAAGTGGATAACAAAACAGGTTTAATTTGATATACTTTTGTCACACTAAAAAAAATTTCCGAATGAATGTGATCAATAGATTGTTTCATAACTCTCAAAAATAAATAATTACGATAAATATTAATTTAATTTTAGCATAAATAAGATACCGCTGTCTTCATCTTCATTACAGTTTAGCAGCTGCAGTAGAACAACAGGACAACTTCCAAACGAATAAAATAAAATATCATATGAAAGTGAACTTTATGAATTATGTTTGACACCATAAAAAACAACTAATATTGAATGCCTTTTAAGGACGTCTAGATATCTATCACATTCAGATGTCTAATAGGAAAACCAGGAAAATTCCCAAGCACGTACCCCGAATCGCTTACGAAAAACACTTAGAAAGCAAATTTTCAATATCCATTTTCCACTAAATAAAGCAATCGAACTATTTTTTATAAAAAATAAATTACAATTTTATAAAATCCAAAATATTACATTTGTATAACTTGAATATATAAAGGGAAGCTAGAAAACAAGTAAAATGGACAATCTCTATTAACAAAAGCTATAAAAACATAATATTAGTGATTTTTCGTGAGGAAATTAGCATAAAGGAATGAAGAAAATGTGTGAACCAAATAATTTCGCCGGAAATTAAAAATGCATAAAATCATGATCGATTAATTCGTATAAAGAGTAGCCTGCACACAAATTATTTTTTAAATATCTACAAAAATTATATATCTATTTTTAAATTCTGTGTAAATTATTTTATTCAAAACTAATTTTCTCCTTAAACTATCACCTAGACCAATATTTTATTTAATAAAAACGAAAGCAAAAAATATGAAAAGTTCAAAGAAAACAAAACAATAAACGAATATGATTACGTCCATCTATGGAACATTTTCTCAAAGTCACATATTTTTTTACATCAGATTTTGTACAATCCTTGAAGAAATTGACGTGAAGAACATTATTATTTATGTAGAAGGCGCTTAGCTGGAAGTTTCCTCGGAAATACGTTCTTAGGCGCTACCGAATCGCTTACCAGAGGAAGAAAGAACACGATTTTAAAATAGACTTCCAAAGAATGTTTGCAGAAAAAGCTTTTCGGTCATTTTAAAGTAATTCTGAAATAACGATGTCTCGAAACGTTTTTGAGTTTTCAAAATGTCTGTTTCAGTTTAGATTATCCATTTCATACTGAGAAATTATCCATTTCTTTTTCTGATAATCCAGTCGATGAACTTTAAAGAAAGATCTTGAAGACGGTTTCTCTTTGAACTCAAATTAATAAACTGCTATCTACTAAGGTTATACCTTAGTTCACTACAATTATATTAATACTATATTTTATTTATTTAAAAATAATTATCAAGGTTTTTAAAGATTACGTCGATTTTTAAGAGTCTTTAACTAAGAATGTAACCATAAATTAAAGAATATTTTTCCATTAGCATATAATTTTCTATAATCTGATGATACTATATAAACATATATACACCAATTTTCAATCTATCAACCTAATTTTTATCTTGTATCATACACATTCATGAATATTTTAAGTAGTGAAACTGTTTAATTGCCCATCTCGTTAGGTGCTTTTGAGAGTTCTAAATTTAGAAACTTAAACAACAAAGGCATTTAAACTATGTCGTCAGATATACGATAATTTTATTTTATTGAAAAGTCAATTTTTTTTAAATACATAAATTGGTCCAAACGTCTAATTCGTGATTCTTAGACTGTACCATACATTTCGCTCTGGAAACTTTTCTTGAAACTTTCATCAGCTCTTGAAACTTTTCTAGCATGATTTTTTTTAGAAAACATTAAATTTATAAACTTATTAGTCTAAATACCTTAAATCATTTAATCACATTTATGGTATTCATATTTTTACAGTACCTTTGGTGACTCTAGTTTCTTGATCGGTTGAACCTATATTTTAAGCGCTTTTATCATGACTCGTTGATTTGAAAATCGGTTTAAATAAACGCCAGCTGTTCTTGAGCCCCGACAGCCAGGAGAGATAAGCACAACAACACACATATTTTTACAGTGAATTCATATATTTACAGTGAACTTTTAC
Source organism: Latrodectus hesperus (assembly GCA_037975125.1). Classification (NCBI taxonomy): domain Eukaryota; kingdom Metazoa; phylum Arthropoda; class Arachnida; order Araneae; family Theridiidae; genus Latrodectus; species Latrodectus hesperus. Next base: position 1,046 of record JAJQOW010000651.1, on the reverse strand, counting down.
AGGTTATGGGACTCTTCATGAATCCAATGTGGTTACTAATTTAATTTCGTTTTTTCCTTTTGAGTCTTTCAATGTCCATGCTAACGTTAACTAATTTGCAGTTTAAAGACAAAAGTATTAGCGATAAAATTTCCATTGAACTCGTATTTCAAAACATGCACACTAAAAGTCCAAAAATTATGTCCACCAACACAGTTTGACTTTGAACCTACCACGATATTCCGAGAGAAACTTGGTCCAGTGGGAACGGTATCTGATTATTTGCGAAATGTATGAAGCATCATTCCCTTTGATCACGTGCTTTATTGAAAAGGCAGCTGATCTTAGCCGCTTTGAAGGAAGGCAGGTTGTAATGGCTCGAAGACACGAAATAGGCATCTCTGAAGCTGCATGTTCCTCAGGTGGTAGCATGCTGTCATTGTGAGTACCTATGCCTATTGAAAAAATGACTCTAAAACGAGTAGCAGACACAACAGTCTTGGATGTCTGCTTGTCATTCACGGCATAGGATGTCAGCAGCTGCCCCTTGTCGTAACTTAATTTCGGCAATTAATAAACTGTTGGCAACAAAATACAAAGTGGTTCAAAGTTTCTCTAATCACAGATGTAAGTGGTGTTTGACGCCGTTTAGAGGATTAAAGTTTTTTTCACTTTATGCGACAGGAATGTGGCACTAATGTGCCTAGCATAAATTCTCATCGTTGGTATTCAAATAGGCTTTCAATAGTAGAAATATTGATTTCATGGATTCTATAAATTTTTTTTCAGGAGGAATAAATATATTTCATTGATTTTAATAAGGTTACTTTTACAAATAACGTACTTTAGGCATGCACAAAAGATAAAATGGTTTACTTATGGTAGTTTTATTTATTAAATGAAAAAACTTGAACACAACGTGAAACATGAATTATACAGGGAACGTCAAGCTAATTTCTCTAATTCAAATTGTTTACCATGATTTTACCATGACCCTAGTTTACCATGATGTCACAAAAAGTATTTAAGAAAATAAGTTGGGTATGATCCCGTTCAAGAGCGGATAT
>JAJQOW010000650.1:0-92012 GCA_037975125.1 Latrodectus hesperus | reverse complement strand
ATATGAGTTGCACAGTCACTGTATTTAGTATTTTAATTGAGCAGATGGTAGACAGGAAGTTAAAACACGTGCCACTGCCACAGTAATTATTACAAAAAATGCTTATGCATATTTCCAGATGTCTTTGGAAAGAAATGTTGACACTAAATTACTATCTATACCTCTTGTGTATTTCTCACCATTTGCATAGAGCACGTTTTTTTTTTCTTCTTCTTCTTTTTATGCATTAATCCAATTCTATACATATTGATTATTATTATATAGATTTATAATATTTTTTGTCGCCAGTATTCTTTACATATATAAAATAATTTCAAATGAGTATAGAAATATTTTTAAAAGAAAAAATGTACGCTGTATATTTATCGTAGACATATTCACTTTTTCCTAATTTATATCTCTGCGTCGAGTGCAGAATATCCTTGTGAGGCACGGATGTACATGAAATATTGTAAATGTGTTTTAAATAGATGTGCGGTTTTAACTAGAGAAAGGTTAAGTATTTTTTTTTTTACATAGTGTGAGCATTGAAAATTAAATATTTCATATTTTTTCCGAAAACAATTAATGACTGTTCTTTGCAGTAAAAAATGTAAACACACACAGATATATATATATATATATATATATATATATATATATATATATATATATATATATATATATATATATATATATATATATGTATGTATTTTGAGAAAAAATTTCACCCTTTCGTTGAAAGTTAATCCGGCGCCGGGCACAATATTTTGGACAAAAAGGACTGCTAATTGGATAACTGGAAACGGATTTCAGCAGGAATTTTCTCACGAGTAAGTTTAAAAGGCCACTATAAAGCCCAAGTGCCGACCAACTTGTCTAGCGGTCAGCGTGCCTGATTGCGGATAAGGATGTCCTAGGTTCGAATCCCAGTTCAGGCATGGATGTACTTTTTCTCTCTCTATCTATCCTGTCTTTGTCCTTCCTTGTATGAATGAGGTGTGAATAGTTGCCTACCCTATAAACGGGTATCTATGGCATGTGTGTAGAGCAAAGTCGTACTTTTACCTTCATGGTGCTCTGGTTAAAACGAAAGACGCTCCCAATTGACTTAAATTCGCATAGTCAAGGCATAGCTAGCTTGGCTAGTCCAAGTGTCATTAGTAATAACAACAAATAAAGCCCAAGTTAAAAAAAAATACAGTTTTTTTAATTTAATAATTTATTTTGAGACGATGGATAATAATTTCACAAAATGTCAGTAACAACTGAAACTGATGTTTCTGTAACCTTTCTTGATAACGTAAGTAAAATCTAATTTCTTTGATGCAAATTAAAATTTTTACAAGTTTTCATTAATAATATTTTGGTTTTATGAAATTTTCTTTTTTTGCGAGAAATTATTTACATTTTCACATTTTTTTATTATAAAAAGAAATCAAAATTATTAACTAAATATTGCTTGCTAAATTAAATGATTTTAATTTCTTATGAGATATTATATGGCATGTCGAATAATATTTCAGGACACTAAAATTTCACCAAAATATTTTTTAATTTCAAATTTTTCAATAATTATTACATCCAGCGGAGACCAGTGGAAATAATACTCATTGAACTTTTTATTTCGAGTAGAACAAACTTATTTGCTTAATTAATATTATTATTACTATCTCTTTCGTTAGCAGACACAACCTGTATAACAATTAGGACTCGTAAAGGACACTGCGAATTTCGGTGTATTCCACAAAATTGAATAAGGTGGATTTCATGAGATTACTTTTTTGAAATCTCCTTGAATTAAAGATCCTTGATTAAATCCAGATAAAAAAATTACCATAAAATTCACAAATAATTTAGAAATAACTTTATACTAAAATAAAATCCTCTTATATGCATAAAAATGAAACTGACCAATCTAATATTCCTGAAATTTTTTTTATGAAAAAAATTAAGATATTTTCGTTGTTTACACATTTACAAGATTTGCAGCATAAAACATTAGTATCACACAAACCACAATATGAATGATTAAAGGAATGTTGTTGTTGTTTTGCGCCAGACAGGCTGACAATATGGGGTGCGCTGCTCCACTTTTCCGACTGAACCCTATTTTGGTGTGGAGTCCGACTTCCTCGGTACACACATGGCATAGGAACCCGTTTATAGAGTAGGCAACCATTCATACAAAGAAAGGACAAAGACAGGATAGACAGAGAGAGGAAATACATCCATGCCCGAACCTGGATTCGAACCCAGGACCTACCTATCCGCAATCAGGCACTCTGACCATTACACAGGGGTAGGCGGCAAATGATGAAAGGAATGAACATCGATAATACAAACAAATTAAGAAACGAAAATCTATAGCATGGTTAAAAGAACACAATTTTTAAAAGGAACTTCACCATGTAAAATTATCATTAATAAGGAAATATATAAGAGTTAGAGTTCCGTTTATGGCGCCAGTTCCTGCCTGCACTTTCCCTCATTTTTCATCAGCAACTTCTTCTCTTTTCCAAGCCTGATTCTTCCTTAGTTTTTTTTTTTTTTTTTTTTTTTTCTGGACATGACACAAGAGTAATAAAATGCGAATTCTCCGAATAAAATTCTTATTATAATGAAACTATGATTGAAATTTTCTGAAAAATTTTGTTTATCTTTGAAATGATTTTGCGCCCATCTATGAGCTACACTCGATACATGATAGCCTCCTTTATGTGCTTTATAGCATGTAATAATTGTTATTTAATAATATATTGCTTTAATTTTTCGCTGTCGAATAACATTCAGAACTACAGCAGCTATAGAAATTATTCATGCTTTTTGATCACTGTATATTCTTACAAAGGTGCTTGTGCTCCCGAGGAAACCCCGGAATTCCGGGGATTTTGAACTTCGATACCCGGAAATTCCGGGGATCGTCGTTCAAAAGGAAGTAGGAATAATAATGAATTATTTATTTTGATCAGGGTAATTTTGTTTGCTTTGAAAGCAGAAAACGCAATAATTAGGTCATTCAATAATTCGTAATTGTAATTTTTCATTTCTCCCCCCCACCTTCTCGAAACTCCAAAATGTTGGTAGTAAGTCCGTAAAAGTTTCCGGGAATTTTTTGGGGTCCCACAAACACCCCTGTTCATATAAAAACCATAGATAATATTGAATTTGTAATTCGACTGCTAATTTATTATTTTTATGAACATTATTTGTAATAAATGCTTTATTACAAACACTTTGTATTTATCTGAAATTGTTGTTTAATATGCAATATATTTAAAACACAGCAAAGTATCCTAATAACTGGAAGCTATTGGCAGCACAGAAAACTCCCGAGCGCTCACTTCTACAGAGCTGCATGCAAAAAGCAGAAATACAACATTCGTCTTCAGTTTATTCCGCTGAGGCAATATATATATATATATATATATATATATATATATATATATATATATATATATATATATATAGTGTGTGTGTGTGTGTGTGTGGATTAGTTTTAACATAGTAATACAACGAATTTGCATTTTAACAATATTATATTAAACATTATTTACAAATATGTACAACTATAATTACAAAATAAAGATATGAACATCTTATATTTTGGAACCGTCTTAGTTGGACCGTCGTCTTTTTCTTACTAACGTTCCTTTTCCAATCCTTGACACCAGGATCGCTGTTGAAGCAGAAACCACTTGATGTCATGATGTTGAAATGCGTCATCTGGTGTTGAATGCATATCTCACACTCGGCCATTCTAAACGCTCAGGTCCTCCTGGCGACGAGAGTAACAGCAACTGCAAAATACAAAGAAAGAGAGGAAAGCGCAACCAGCAAGAAAAATAACTAACAAAATAGAATTTTGTGTTTTCATCTATTCAACAGCAAATGGAGGAGCCACGTCTTTCAATGTTGTGAAGATTCATCTTAACTTCTTGAATGTTCCTCGTAAGCTGTTTGATGAATCGTCTTCTTCGTCTTTTTAATTCTCAGTTGCTCGCATTTTCCTTCCGTCGTGCTCATTTTTATTGTATGCAAATGTATCACAAACATCTTGATGTAACACACAAGAAAAAATATTTTAAAATGATACTCTAATACTTGAAATAATGCTAAATAAAAAGGTTATATATAAAAGAAAATTTCTTCTGGAATAACTATATATATAGAAATAGTTCAGCAATAGACACAATATATTTTATACACAAGACAATAGTTTGATAAAAATTATTTACATCTTCGACCAAGGTTTCATTATATCTGCAGAGGAAGATGTTGTATTGGGACCTTCATGATTACCAACTTTTTCTACATCATATCTGTCATTACCTTTTACAGCTTTAATTTTATATGGTCCAAAATATTTCTGCTTAAGTTTTAAACCTGGTCCGAACTGTGTTCTTTAGATAGCGACTAAATCACCAACTTCATATATTTTGGGAGGTTTTCTCCGTTTATCATAATTACATTTACTTTGTGTTTGATGTTGTAAAATATTAGTTTTAGCAATATTACGCAATTGTTTTTTATCATGTACTACACATTGAAGATGTTCTTCTTCCAGTAGTTGTTTAATGTGAATGTCATCTTTATTTCGCATTTTAATGCCAAGCATTAATTCGAATGGTGAGAATTTTGTTGTTTGTGAGGCAGTACTGTTCATTATACGTTGGACATTAGATACATGTTTCTACCATTTTGTGGGTTCGTCTATAGATAATTTAGTTAAAACTGCAATTATGGTTTGATGCATACGCTCAATTTGTCCGTTTCCGCGAGGTACTCCAGTCGTGATAGGTAGGTGCTCAATACCTTCTTCATTACAATAAGATTGAAATTGTTGGGAGGTAAAAGCTGATCCTTTATCTGAGATTATTCGACGAGGGTTACCAAAAACTGTTTGCTGTAATTTTAGCTTATCTAATGCATCTTATGCAGAAGTAGATTTAACAGGATATATCCAAATAAATTTTGTAAAAGCGTCCACTACAGAAAATAAATGTTTGTAATTTTTGTTCGTAGATGGCAAGGGTCCTAAAAAGTCAATGTGATATGTATCGAGAGGAGTGTCACCTTTTGGGATTCGGTAGAGAAATCCTTCAGGTTTACCTGATTTTTGGAAGACAAGATACACGTGATGCAATTGGCGATGAAAGTTTGTGTTAACTTATCTGAATTTGAAATATAATAGTCTCTTTTAATAATTTCTGTAGTCTTTTGTACTGAAAAATGACCTTTAGAATGCGCATGTTGAATTAATTGATTGCACAGGGCTTGTGGGACGACTAAAAGTTCTTGATCTTGGATCAATTTGTATAAAATGCCGTTTTTAACTCTAAAATCAGAATTAAGTGATTTTTCGACTGCACTCTTCATATTTTTGATAAATTCATCGGTAGATTGCGACTTTATTATCTTCTGTGTAATATCATCATAACAGGAGGAGGAATAATCATAACAGGATAACGACTTAAAGCATCAATATGTTGCATTTGTTTACCTGACCTATGAGAAATTACATAGTCAAAGTCTTGTAGCAAAAGAATCCATCGCGCGATTTTTGCGCTTAATTCAGCTTTATCCATTGTTTTTTGAAAAGCCTTACAGTCTGTAACTATTTTAAATTTAGTGCCGTGTAAATATACGCGGAATTTTTTAAGAGCTTCTACAACAGCGAGTACTTCCAGTTCAAAACTGTGTAATTTTTCTTCCTGGGGAGATGCTTTACTGCTCATATACAAAATTGGGTGAAAGTTTCGGTTATCAGATTTTTGAAGGAGAGCTGCACCAAATCCAAGTTTAAATGCATCTGTGTGTACTCCTAATTTTGAACCTGGCACAAATAAATGCAAAACAGGATGTGTTGTGAGTAATTCCTTTAATTTGAGAAATGCCGTCTTTTCGGTGGGACCGAATGCAAAGTAGAAGACTTTCTTAGTAAGTCACTAAGAGGTCTGGCAACAGTGGCATAATTTGGAATATATTTTCGAAAGTAGTCTGCTAAACCCAGAAATGATTGCAAGTGTTTGACGTCTTTGGGTTCAGGGAAGTTAATTACTGATTTTATTTTTGATGAAAAGGATGAAATAGTATTGTTTTCTATAACATGGCCTAAAAATTCAATTTTTCTTTGCAAAAATTGGCATTTCTTAAAATTAATATTTAATCCATAATTTGAAGCAGTTTCGAGAACACGTTTCAATTTAATAAGACCCTCTTCTTCAGTTTTAGACGGTATGATAAAATCATCCATGTACATAATTAAAGTACCATCTGCTATTAATTCTCTGAAAACACAAGATAAATATCTTTTGAAAGCGACTGGACTAATTGTTAAACCAAATGGAGCTTAAAGGAACTCATATTGTCCGCTATGGGTAATGAAACTAGTGTATTTGGTACAATTAGGGTCAATATCCACATGAAAGAAACCATTTTTTAAGTCAATAGAAGTGAATACTTTTGCACTTTGTAACTGATCTAATATATCATCTATAAGAGGTAATGGATAATGATCTTTAACAATTTTCTTATTTAATTTACGAAAATCAATACATAAACGTGTAGAATTATATTTCTTTTTTACCAAAACAATTGGACTAGCGTATTCGCTACAAGAAGGTTTAATTATTCCTTCTTTTAACCAATCATTGATTTGTTTGGATACAAATTCTTTTTCTGGTATGGACATTCGACGTGCTCGTTGACAAACTGGGATATCATCTTTTAAAATAATAGACATTTTCATCTCTGTTTTTCGCGTCTTATTGGGTTTGTAGTTGTTAATTAAATTGTTTACTTCTTGTTTACATTTTTTGTCAAGTATGTGATTTAAATCAATGCCTGATGTATTGTCAATAACATTAACTAAATGCACGAAAAAATTATTATTTTCTGCTTTACATAAAGAAATACCATTTTTATTAACTGTTAGTGTTCCTTGAGTAATTATATCTGTACCTATAATTAAGGGTAAACTCATCTTATGTTTTGAAATAACGTAAACTGTTGTAGAGAAAATATCATTATCGATTTCTGTATTTGCCTGAAATGAACCAAGAGGCTGTACTTTAGAGCTACCAAATCCATTTAGTGTTAATTGAGAATTGGTCAGTTCAGAAAATTCAGTTTGACGATACAGATCTTCGCGTAATAAAGTTGCATGGCTTCCGGTATCAATAAGAGCATCTATCAAAATACCTGAAATTTTAACTATTTTATGCATGTCTTGTCGAAAAGTGATGTGATTGTTAAGAGTACGAACTGTTGAATTGTGATTATCTATTGGTGTGGAACATTTATTATCACTGGCTTTATGCCCAAAAGAATTACAACGAAAGCACTTTAATCCTTTACTTTTGTCTCTACAATTAATTGATTTATGTCCATTTTTTCCACAGTTAAAACAACGAATAGGAGTAGTCTGAATTTTGGTTTGAGTTTGATTCTTAATTGTTTGTTCTACCACAAAAATTTTAGTTTCAACTTTTTGACAACTTTTTTGAATGTCTTCATAAATTTTTAATTTTGTTTTAAATTCTACTAAACTAGTGGCACCATACAAGATTGCTTTATTCTGGGAAGAATCATTAATGCCTTGAATAACACAATGAATTACAGCCATATCATCGAGTTGAGCTCGACTAGCAATTTCTTTCATAATTAAAAAATATTCAAATATTGATTCTTTATCTTTAGTTTTTCGACGATTTAATGTGTCATGATTTTCTGCTGAATTAATTTGTTCACCAGATTCCGAAATTAAAGCGATTTTCAATTCAGAATAGCAATGAATATTGCTTTCGCTTTTAATAAATAACAATGCAATTCCACTTAATGCTCTTTGTGCAAAAATAAATTTTTCAATATCTGATAAACTAAATGATATAGCAAACGCTTCAAATTTCTGAAGCCATAATTTGACATTTTCATTTTTATCCCCAGTATACTTAGGAACTAAATAATCAATATCATTGAAATTAAAGGACAATCTTGTATGAAAAGAATTAGCATCAAAAACATGACTATCATGCACATTCTTAAGATACACATTATCGCTTTGCACATTCGACTGAGTAGAATTTGGAATCACTTCAGTTTCATCATCAGTTATTTCACAATTTTTTACATTTTGTTGAAGAGACTCCAAATCAGTGAGGAATGATAAAATTCTTTCTGCCGATTCAGGTAGTGTTTCATTAATATCGATTTTCAAAATATTAGCAATCGAAATTAATTCGATTAAAGAAAAAGTTGCTTTGGTATCAACTAATTTAGACTTAAAATTTGCATCATCTTTTTTGAAATAAAAGCCATGAAAGAGTTCCTTTCCCTCCTGCGCCTCAAAATCAGGTTAGGTGTAGGTCCCCCCCCCATTAGGGGGTCAGGTCACAAGGAAGGCCCCCCAAAATACGAGACTGCGAGATACTGCAGGTTGTTTCATATCAGGTGAATTTTCAATTTACTTTCCTATAAGAAAATTAAGTTATCTTTTGTAAGTGTTCATGTGTATTTATGTATATGTGCATGCGTACAGACACATATTCATTCAATTAAATATATATGTTTTCAGTTTTATGCCTTGTTTAATAAAACGATTTTTTCAGACCCAAACATTATTAAAGTCGTGAAACGACCAAAGCGAAAAAGGCGGACTGAGCTGGAACTCCTTTTATCCTACTCCTACTCCTGTAAGTTTTCATATTTTTCAATCAGTGAAATGTATGTTGTATTTTTATGTGTGACAAAGCTTTATAATAATGATTTTTTTTAAATAGATAATCAGATACTTGTAATATAAAAATTTTTATTTCATAATTTATATTCAGCCATAGCCCAACTGTCTGAATTTTGTAGTTGCACAAATTTCAAAATACCATGCTTATGAAAGGGAGAAGTAATTTATCCATTTCCAAAATTCCTGTCTTATTGTTTGGGATTAGTGTTTATCTTAATGAATAAGATTTGCAAAATTAAAATAATTTTTTATAATTCATATAGAAACTAGTGTCTTAAACACAAAATACCTAAAATGAAATCGTATGAGAAGTAAAATGATTTAAGATATTACTATATATTGCATACATACAGAATGTGTATGGAAAATGTGAAACCATATTCACTGCGAGTTTTTTAAAAAATCATTAAAACCCTTTTTTAAAAGTGATACAAAGGAATGCAGGAAGGAAGGACTATTGTATCCACCATTGATGGAGGAGAAAATTGACAAATCTGTACAGAGTAAAATTTTAAAAAAATTATTCACAATTATGAAATTAGTTTTAATTCACTTAGAATTCCTTTTCCTGATAGTAAGGGAATTCTTCTGGGAAAGTTTCCTTAATTATTGTAAGTTTCTTTTAACAGATATTATTTTCATTTTGGCATTTTAAATTAATGAAAAATTGTATCACAAGTGAACTATTTTGATTTATAATTGAATTTGAAAAAATATGTAGGTAACTGTGTAGGTTTTCATAAAAAAGTTATGTCTGCATTCATAGAAGCCTTTGTATATGCTTAGTAATGTAATTACAATTTAAAATGTAAGTCTGCTACAAATGTAAAAAATAATTGCTACGAGTTATTAAAATTTGAATTGTGTTATGTTTTTGTGGACAAATTAAGTCCCTGAATTAAACTTAGTTAATAATCTGTTCTATGTTTTTATATAATTTTATAAGTTTAATATTCATAAATTGCACCAGTGTAATAAAAGTTGCATTATAAAGTAAATTTTGGGACATAAATGTTATTTACTTTTTTAAATGCTGTATATTTTATTTTCCATAGTTCCTTTATGAAGCTGGTTAATATTCTATTAAAATATTAAGATTAATTCAAAAAGCATCAACATATATCATTCGCAGAATGTATAATCTAAAGAATAAGATTGCGATACTACCATTTTAAACATTCTGTTTCAAGCAAAAATGTCACTAGTAGTGTCTTCTGATTTTTCTCACAAAATCACTAAAATGTACTGCTTTTTATGTAGTCACTAACTTGATCTTTATTTCTGTAGTTACTTAAAAGATTCATGTCATGATACTAAACTGTATATAAAGCAGGTAATATTGTATTAAAACAGATAGAGGGAATAGGTGATATATTCTTGAGCAAAGAGTGACCAAGTCTAAATTGAACAAAAAGTGTTAAATTTCATAGATAAATCATATATTCTTGTAATAATTAAACTAAAATTTGAAAACATTTTCAAACAATGAGAAGCAATTCTCTGACCATTTTCATGGGACTTTCATAGTTCGATTTGTAACATTGTGTTTGATTACTGTTTTTTGTTAACTGCATCAAATGGCAAATTTGAAGTATTTTAAGAATGCTAGTTCTTCAAGTATTTGCATTTTATTAATAAATGTACCTCTACAAATTTCATGAAGTGCCTTGCAAAACTGATCTGAGTTGATAGTTGAATAGTAAGCATCATTGGTTTAACAGTTTATGTGTTTAAAATTCACCTTGTTTAGTTTGGCTTGGATGTATGTGGTTTAGAATCTACTTTAAGCTGTATGACGGACTACAGTGCCATGATAGCCAGATTTTTTCAGAATTTTTAGTATAGTATATTCATGAAGAGATTTTTTAACATTTCTCTAATATCAAGTGCTATTTGAGATACAGTAATCTTTGAATTTTAACGTAAGGATTTTAGGATGCATATCATTTCTCGGAAAGTCAGATTAGGTGGTCGGTTACTCTGAGGCTTTAATATAACAGATTTCAATGGCTTGTAATTATTGATTACTCTTTGCATAGAAAAATGAATTTGTTCAACTATCTTTTCAATTGCTCAAAGAGTTTTACCTTCATTCCTTTGTCTAAAGATGATTTTCTTTTCATCTGGAACAATCTCCGTTCCAATAGAATCCATTTAAGTACTTGTTTGTACTCTCTTAGAATAGGATGTACTCTTAGAATGTACTCTCTTAAAATTTTGTTGATATGATACAATAGAACTTATTCTATTGTATCATATCAACAAAACAATGTTTTTTTAAACTCTATTTGTTGTATTGCCAACAGATTTAAAATGATTAAGTAATAAAAAAGAAATCCTTACAATATTTCATTTCATACAGCTCAAAGTTTTCTTTTAAAAAAAGGAGAGATTAATTTCCAAATATTTTAAATTTTACCTGTACGCAAGCCTTTTCTGATCTTTTTTGTGTAATTTTTAATTATTATTTTTAAACAGTGTGTTATCTTTCTGAAATTGTTACTTGGTTTTTAAGGAATCGTTAAAGAAAAGCTTTTTTAAAAATAAAATTGATGTTGATATTATAATGTACTTTTATTCTCTGTAGTCTACAATGCATTTGTACACAGACTTTTTCTGACAAGTGTGTATAATATTTAGTTATGAACAATTTTTAAATTAAATATATTTAACAGTATGGTTACTTACTTGAAATTTTTGATTTCATTTCTGGGAAATTGGAATTTGATTCTTAAAAATTTGTACAAACAAAAAAACTCTGATGCTAGTATATCTTTATTATTGAATCCTTTGAATAAATGATAGAAAATTTCAATTTTGACCTTGTAACACATTATTTTTCAGACAAACCTTGAAACATAATGATTATCATTTATTGAGGACATCAAGTGCTCTTTAGAAAAAAAGAAGGTAAGTGCAACATCGAATGGGTTATTTCTACATTTGCATCAATCAGAGAAAAAAAGTGGTAACAAAATTTTTTTTATTTTTTAGCAGAATCTTGAAATTGATTATCATGTTCACAAGGAAAATACAAATTCAATGCACCTTAGAAATGAGGAAATTAATGTTATGGAAAACTCAAATCAGAGGATAAGGATGTAAGTGTAATATCAATTGAGCTAATCTCTGTATTTACATCTTTTGGTAAATCTGTAAAATCCTTTTAATCAAAAAAAAAAAAAAAAAAAAGGTAACAATTTTGCATCTCATTTTCAAACAAGAATTTATTGCTAATGTATCTCTCACTACTTATGATCACAAATGATAAAATTTCTGGACATTTTATTTTAAATATCTTTTGCTGTTTTAGCTACAACAAAAAGATATTTAAAATTATTGATATGTAGTTTTTGATAAATGAAAGAATTTAAAATTTAATAAATTTTTGAAAATTTAACTATATCACATAATATTTTTAAAACAACCTATCAAAGAAAATATTGAATAAAAAATTGACTTTTTGGATTCAGTTTACCTACTTAAATTCCTTTACAAAACTACATTGTGAATGCCTGGGAATAATATCTACTTTAAAATGTAATCAGTTTTGGTTTAAGTTTTGTAAAACAATTTAAATTAAGCATGTTTAAACACTAGTATAGTAGACTTTATTTACAAACTATTAAAATTACGGTTCTATATCTAATGTTAGAACAAATTTGCATTGGCAGGTCTCAATTATTAAAATGTTGTAATATATCCCCAATTGTATTTTTAATCACTTCCATTGTAATAAACTTTGCAAGAAACTAATGTTTAAATATTTTACATTGGCAACAATCTGAAATCAATTGATGACTATCAAGTAGTCATTTTTGTAACTGTTACAAATCTTTTGCAGTGGAAATTTAAAAAAACTGCCTGCTCTCCAGACGTATCTAAACAAGCAGACAACAAATGAACCAACAAAAAATCAAAGAATGCTGTTGTTAACTTCTGTTCTGCGTCTATATTTAAATTTTGCTTAAAGATGACTTATAAGGCTGGAAGTGAGTTGAAGCTAATGTTGAATAATCTGATAATTAAATAACTAAAGTTTAAAAGCTATCTACTGATTAAAAAATATAGTTCTTCTTAGAGTTGGGTTTGTATGTCATTGGGCACTTCTGCTTTTATCAGCATTTTGTACTGTTAACTCCAAACCTAATGTTTCCTAGTTTCAGTTGCTCGGGTCATCCAATTTATTTATAAAGTCCGATTCCTTTAATGGAGTCTAGGTGTATGTAGTACTCTCTAGTATGGATGATGCCTAAAGAAGTTAATCAAGGGAGGGCAAGGGCCTCACATTCGTAAATGGTATGCTTGACCGTTTCCTCTTGCATGACATGACATTTCTTGCAGATAGGGTCTTGCTTAATGAATCCCATTTTATGGAGGTGTTTTCTGAAATAATAGTGCCCAGTTATGAAACCTACCATTAAACATATCTTCTGACTAGAGCATCTTAGAATTTCAAAGGCAATCCTTGCAGATGATCCACACATGTTTCTGGTCAGAGAGTCAGTCATGCTAGCGATAGCTTCCTGACTTTCACCAGAAGAATATGGGTTGGAGGTCACTTCTACCTCCTGTGAAGGATTCATTGCTGCCCCTTCACTAGATTGCCTCTGAGTTCCCTTGTCTTTTTCAGCAAGGTCTATTTCAGAGGCTTCACCTGCAAATGCAGAAAGGTTTTGTTATTTCTTGTGTCTTTTCAGCCACAAGAAAACAATTATTAAGCTCAGGTAATATAACAGTCCACCCAGCATTGCCTGAGTTACTGGACAAGGCAAAAAAGCTCTAGAAGTTCGTCAGGCTTCTAGCTCTAGATGTGCCGCATAACACTAGAATTTACGGGAGCTGGTTCGCGGCCTCTGATTCTATATTCAAGGCTATCCTGTCATTCCTACAGGACGTTTGGCGATCCACCACCTTCCGACGCGCCTGGTAACTGCTCAGGCTCCAGGAGAAATATAGTTATATATATATATATATATATATATATATATATATATATATATATATATATATACATACACACAAACATACAGTTTGATTTTGGAAGAAATAAAAAACAATGCCAAATTTAATCAAGTGGAAGAAATTTAATTTATGATAACTTTCATGGAGCAAAGTAAAAAAAAAATGTTGTATTAATTTTAATTGCATATTCATTCACTCAACGTTTGAAAGGCAAATTAATCAAGTTTCATGGTACAAAATGCTGATTAAAGCAGAGGTGCCAATGACATACAAACCGAACCTTAAGAAGTTTCAATTTATTTCCATTGTGAGTTTTCAATTATTTAAAATTTATTATCTAATATAATTCCTCCTTCATCACCCAAATACTTTAGTCTTAGTAATTGATGATATATTATAAATATATGTGAAAATGGTATTTTTCTGAAGAGAACGAAAGAGCTAGAAATTGAAACTATAAAATAAATTCTTTTTTTATAAAATTATATTTAATACCAGCAAAGACTTTTAATCATTGTTTTTGAATAATAAGAGTGTAAATTTTATTATAAATATTTATTTTAGTATAAAATAAATATTATAAAATAAATAAAAATTTTATTATAAAATAATATTAGAGTGAATTCTTTTAATGTTAGAGTGTTATTAACTTAATAATTGATACAATTCTTTCTTTTTATGCAAAACAAATGCGAAATATAAAATTAACATTAGGCATTTCTTTTAAGGAAATAGGTATATATTTTTTTTCTTATTTATTTCTTATTCATGCAGAGTTTTATATAATATCAACAAACACTCAAAATAATCAATAAAGACTGTATATTTTTGATTAATATTTTATGATTTTATCTTTAATTTTTAGAGATATCAGCTAGAATTATATTTGTTTAACTTTTCTAGGTATTATGACTTCAAGATATAAAAAGATAAAACGATGTGAAAATTTCAAACAAGATAAAAATTTCTTCATTTCTAAATCAAATATTTCTGTGTGAAAGGATAAAACAATCGTATAATAAGTTTACATCAAAAAATATCTCCTGGTTGTAAAAACATTAGTAGTGATCAAAAGCACTTCCTATGTTAAAGAAATTTGTATGATTTTTCAGCCTTTTTTTAATGCTTTCAATGCATTTTCTGCTTTATTTAAAATGAAATAATTATTCTTTATATTAAAACTTTGAAAGGAAAATTTTAAATACAAAAGTATTATAACTTAAATTATGTACTTTTGTATTCAACTGATAGAAAAAGCCTGATTAAATTTGATTAAATTAAATTTGAAATAATTGATAAACTGGTTTAACCGGAAAAGATTTTCTTGTATGCTTAGTTTCATTTTGCAGTGCATGACTGAATAATATAATTCTTAAAGAATTGTTGCCAGATGGTGAATAATGATTAAAAATGTTTGAAATAATAACTATGAATTTTAAATTCCAAAGAATTTTTTTATACAAAAAAATTCTTTTGAATTTAAAATTCATATCTTTTTACAGCAGTATTCATTTTCTGTTAATTTCTAATTTGACCAATTTTTTTATGGACAACCTACTAAGGCTAAAAAGAAAGTACATAAATTGAGCCCAAAACTTCTCACAATCAAATACAACTAATTTATAAAATGCCTCGTTTATTGTTTACAATTGTCTAATCAGAAAGTTTGAAATCTCAATAGAAAAATAAGAATCTAATAATAAAAATTCTAATGATTTGAACATGTATCTTAAGCCTACATATATAAATATGAAGATAAATTAATAAATTACTGATGAGTTGATGATAGAAATTTTTTTTAGTTAAACTAAGCATATTCTTGATGAACTTCTAGGATTAAGTAATAAAGTTAATAAACAGAAAAACTGCAGTAAAATATACACTGCCTACTATTGAAAACGCAACACCAAGATGAATTGGCCAGAAAAAAATTTCAGAATTCACTTCTCAGATATTTTTCGAAACAATAAGTTAGTAGTAAAACTTCACATTCTCTCTGAAAAGGACATAATAATAAACTCGTGAGCCATTAGTAAAAAAACTAAAGCACGTAAATCATATACTACACAAAAAAATAATTTTTTTACAAACCTTGAAACGAATATGAGAAAGATCAAAAGATATTATAGAATTATTCATGTAAAGAATAGAAATTTTCTGTTTAAATTTTGTGATAGTAAAACACATTTTTAAAAACTTTATTAATTTTAATTATTTTTTGATGGAGATAAATTATAGTTGCATTAAATTAATGAGAATTCTTTTTACATTAATGGGAAATAATCCATTTGAAAGAAGTTAATTGTAAAATTTTGTATAACTATATATTTTTGTTCTTTGCGGGACAATCTGAAAAAATACATTTAAAGTCAATTGTTTCAGCACGAAATGTATATTATTCAATCTTGGGGCTTGATATTTAACATATATAAATGTACTATTTTTTTAGGGCATAAAGTTAATTAGGCATGCGATAAAAATTAGCAAATGATAAAAAGTTTATCATTTTACTGTCATTTTTACGACAAGAAGACATTAAACTGTGACTTACATTTTCAATTGAATTCTGGACAAGGGTTAAACTTGCTTCCCAATGAAGTTCTTACAAGTTATAGCAATAATAAATGTAAATAAATATATTTTTTTGAAGATCGATTCTTTTCTTCATAATGGTAGACTTCCAGTTTCCTTATGGCTGCTAGCAAAAAAAAGCAAGGGTCATGCAGTTATACAGTACACTGCAACTATTTCTCCAACATGGAGGAAAGATCGGTCTTCTCTGATTTAATTAAAAAAATATCTGTTAATTTTCATTTAGAATTTTTGATTTTGAGCAGTCTAATGTTCTTAGATAACTTATTATGAAAAATCTTTTTAAATGTATTCTAGTGAAATCAGTTTTGATACACACCCATACATTAAGAGCATTATAAGAAAGAAAAAAACAATTATCCCAAATTTTTTACAAAAATCTATAATGTTAAATATATAAGTAAAAAATTAGGTCTGCATTTGTCAACTGTACTGCAATTTCAAATTTAATTTTTTTACTTAGGTGTTTTTATTAATTTTTTTAACATAAAAAGAAATGTAAATTTTCATATATAGTCATACCTTCAAGAGCTAAGCCTCTAGAAAAAAATATATTCAAAACATCGGCAAAAAAAGAAAATTTTAATAAATGTTGGTGTAATCCTCATATCAGTTAATTTATAAAGTCAATTTTAAACATAATTTATGATAATGCAAAATAGCTTTTCCTGTTTATTTGATGAAACTTAATACTTGAAAAAAGCTTCAATATTGTACACTTTTTTCAATATATCTACTTGGCTTTCTTACAAGACTTTTTGTGTAATTTAATCTTCCGATTACACTTTAAATTCCTGGAAGTCATTGTCCTTCATAATTGCACATGAGACAAAAATCAATCTTATAAAACTTGTTGAAGTGATTTTTATAAATGTGCTTGATAAATAGCACCCATTTACATGTGTTGGGTGATATATTTTGCAAATATAAACTTTTATATACATCAGGTACTTTTTTAAATGCTGAAAAAATATTTGTAACCGTTAATTTAGTCTTGTCTTAATTGAATTGATCTAATATTTAAAGACTGGAGTAATTTTCCCAGCTCCCTTATTAAAATTAACATTGGAAGAAATATAGGGTTTGAATGATAAAAATTAATAAGATAGGTTAGAATAGATTTAAATTTAGGCTTAGTATAGAATAGATTTAGGTTTAGTATTAGCATAGAGTAGAATAATAGTTAGTATAATAATTTAGCTGTATTAGGTAATGCAAACCCTATTTCTTCTAACTGTTAATTTATTCATAAATGTAATTTCATAATAAAATTTCGTATATTTGATAGTTAACATTTGTGTGAAACGATATTGCAAAATATTGCAGATCATACACATTTTAAAATAGAGGTTTTGATTTTCTTCTATGCTAACAAACAATTCTCAGAAAATTTTTCGTAATTAAACATAAAATGTTATATAAAAAGTCATTTCAAAAATAATAAAGCTTATATATAAAATTTATTTTTGAAATAAATTTTCATAGATAAGAAACTTTTCAATTAAGTTCGTTTGGTACCAGATCTTAAATTGTTTAAAGCTTTCCTAGCTAAATTAAAACTTATTTCATTGTAAAATATATTTAATTAATAAAATATGTATAAGAATGAGCTTAACTAAACTACCAATAAAAATGTAATAATACATATTACATTAAACATTAAAAGAATTATATATAGTAATATAAGAGAAAGTAAATCTGAAAATAACTTGGTTTTGTCGGGTTTTTTTAAATTTTATGCATTACCTATTTTAAAACCCTATCAGACCTATTTACCTATTTTAAACCTATTTTAATGGGGTTTGCACTGGTGTTAGTTCATCAAATTTGTCAGTAATCAGAAATGGTTTTCTTGGGTATTTCAAGATATTCTAGGGTGGCATCTAAATAGATTCAACTTCAAATACATCCAATATCTGAATTAAATGGAAACGACACATTTTATTGGAACAAATATTGCCTTTCCATCTTTGCTTTTAATTATTTTTATTTTCAGAAAATGTTTTCCTTGCCAACCTATTAAACAATTACAGTGGTAAATCTTGAGGTAAAATTGTCGCTTACTGGCATTTAATTTAATAATTGTTTACTGTTTGAAAAAACAAAAAATTTAAATAATGAATACTAGGAATTAATTTCTTAACATATTAGTTTACTGTCTATTACAAATGTTTAAATTTTGAGATTTAAATATATAAAAAATTACAATTATGACATCAAATGAAAGCAAAATAAATTTAATTGATAAATATTTTTTCAAATGTATTTGGACTGCAAAAATACCTTAGCGGTCTTTGATGTTCGAGAATATATAAATTGTAATAAAAACAACAATGAAATCTTAGCTAAGTAAACATGATTTGATACTTCGAAGTTCCCCATTTAATGTCACAATATAATACAGAGAAGTGCAGGGAGCTCCATAATGTGCTTAAGGTTATTAATGCACTTTTAATACACTCCTGTCAGTAAGTGTCTTCTAATTTTAAAACTTGCACCTTACATCAACAAATTTTGATAATATTCAACATATCTTGTTTACTTTTTAAAAGAAATTATTCTATTGAAACTTATTTAATATATCTATGTATGTTAAAAGTTGATTTATTTATTTTATTTTACTTATTTTAAAAATTTTTGTTATAATATATTAGACTGATATAAAATGTTTTGTCATGAATTCAGTAAGATTCATTGCTTTATAATTTGAAACTAAATATTTGCTGTTTTGTTATATCAAATGTTATATTCTTACCCTGTTATAGATGCTTTTAATTTAATCATTATTAAATGTGCCATTATTTCCATATAAAAGAACTTGAAAGAAGTATTTTCAATGTAAAATAAATTTTATTGTAAATTAATAACAAATTAAAATAAATTTTAATGATATAGTATTCACCATGAAAATGTTGTTCCAAGCAAAATGTAACTGTAAAAAGTTCATGTTGCAAAAATGTGGTAATTGAATATTTTTAATTTTATGATTTCGTAATTTTCTAAGTAAACATAAAGTACTATTAAACAAATAATCTTGTTTCATAAGAAATACATAAAATTTATTCAATATTTCTATGTGTGTTGGATGTTAAATATCTTTTTTCTTTAAAATATTTTTAAGTATGGTTGGAATATATTCAACTGAATTGATGTAAAATGTTTTGTCATAAATTCAGTGAGGTTCATTTCTTTGTTATTTAAACTAAATATTTGCTATTTTATTATACATCAAATGCTGTATACTTTCTTTGTTATTATCATTAAATAAGCCATTATTTGCATTTAAAACAATGAAAGTTGTAATACTTGAAAAAAGTGTTTTCAGTATAAAGTAAATTTTATATTATACTAAAAATTTATAAAGTACAATTAAATTTAAACATAAAGTTTAATAAAAGTATTATCTAAAATTTAATTGCATATCATGGTTATTTTTAAAAATTATATCGACATTTTTATAAATAATCAGTTATATGTAAATAATTAAGTGAAAATTTATGTCACAATTATATACATAAATAGAAAATTTCATAATTTACAATCGTTGATGTAAAATATTTATTCATCATGCTAAATGCATGGGCATGCACTTTCCCCCTTTTTTTAGTTATTTTAAAATTTAAAATCTATGTAAAAAATAATTTTATGTGAAAAATATCTGAAATTTTAGCAATGTTTCTTTGAAAATTTAACTTTTTGGAATAAGAACGATTATTTTACACATATTTTATGATTTTGTTCTAATAATTATATAAATTTTTAAAGTATTTGTTAATTAATAATAAATAGAAGTATGGCTTTGAAAATCTTTATTTTTTATACTAACACTCAGTTTCTTGCTTTCCTATTTCTTCTGTTTCCACTTCAAAGCTATATTTCATTATTTATAAGCCAACATTTTTATAAATTTTTTATAATGGTAATTAATAATGTAACACAATAAGCAAAATAAAATGGAATTAAAAGAATTGGACAATTAATGATACCATTCGTTAATAGAGTGGTATAAAATCAATATCAAACTTAAAATGGTTCCATTTTCAATATCAAGTTTAATTTCAATGGAACATTGCTCTCTATAAAATTCAAATTATTTTAAATATATTTTTAATAAAATCTATTATAAAGCTAATTTTTATTGTTTACTAAATCTTCCTTGGAATGTGGAATTTTTTAATAATTAATTGTATATTTAGTTGTAATGTAATATATTTCATTGTATTATATTGTACTTTTGTTTTATATATATTCTTTTAAATTTAAAAATGTATTGTATGGAAAATGTCAATGTTGCAATCTGTATAAATTTAATGTTGTTTCTTGATTTATCAGTTTAAAGTTTTTCATGTCACTTAATTTTCACAATAGCTTTATGCTTTCAATGCTTTACATTGATTCTGTAAAGAAACAAATTTAAATGCATCAGGTAAACTATAATCGTTAATTTTATTTGGTTTATATTTTCGCTTTTTATGATAAGTCACAAATTAATTTAGTTAGATATTGCGTTTAACTGCAAACTTAAAAACGATAAAAGAGAGTTTTGAAACTATCAAACGTTATATTTAAATTCATACATAATATTTAAATCCCTTAATTGGTGGAGTTATTCAGGGTCCTATTCACATGATAGATTTTTGCAATTATCATTTATCTCAGTCACACTTGTCCCAAAAAAGTTTGATAAGTGAGTATTTATATTTTTTGTTTTAAACTTTTAATTATAAAAGGATCATATTTGTTTTACTAATTGCAATATTTTAAGTCATTATATTCATGCTTCTAAATTACTTACTGAAGAAAGAAGAAAATAGATTGCTTTTAAAGTCATTTTACAGATGAGAAACTCAAGATTATCTACATTCCCTCTTTCCTTCTTGCAAAAATCTTGGTGTCTCAGCAATAGGCCTATTACTTGTAATATATAATTTTTAACTACTGCTACAACAGAAGCTGAACAATTAAAAATTATTCAGCTTTTGACAGTTTTAAAGACTTTACACGCATAGCTAAAAATTGCTAAGAGAATAAAAGAAATCCGAAAGAAGAAATTGAACATCTACAATAGAAAATGTCATCTAAAAGTACATTAAATTATGTTCAATATGAACTGTTTAAAAAAGAATATCGATTAAATTGATAATAAATACTATTAAATTTTTACATAAATTAGCATGACACCATTTTACATAAAATTAATCCACTTTTTCAATTGATGAGGTTTCTAATCTTGAGAAATATTTTCTATGCATTTCAGTTCGTTACAATAGCCAATTTTTTAAAAATTTTAATAAATTTCTTTTTGGCTTCCCAAAATAGCCTGAATATTTATTTTCTTTCTTTCTTTTACTCAATTTTGATGTGTTATTTTTTTAAATCTTCAATTTTAACTAAATTTATATTTTATGGAAGCCTTTTATGCATAGTTTTAGAAGAAATATCATTTTCGTAAAACATTAAATACTGTTTCATTCCATCACATCTAGTTTTAAATTTTAAAAAGAGACTGTATGAATGTATGATTAAAAATGTATAAGTTCCTCAGTTTAATTAGATTTTATTTTAGTTATAAGTTGCGGTTTCTCTTTATTTTGAGACTTGACGAGAAAGAGAATTTTAAATCGGGCTGCAACAAACAATTAAAAAGTATTTTTAATATAAGAATTAAAAAATTTTTTCACGTTTTTAAATCTATATATGTACATAATCGTAATTTAAATAAAAATAATAATTTTAATTGCAATTATATGTAATCTTTACCTCCATTTTCATATAAATAGGTTTATTTGAAGTTTGAAAGAGACTCATCTTGCCCCTTGGTTTTAACTTTATACCTAAATATATTAATGAAATTTACTAAGTTATAATTTCAAGCACACATTTATTAAAATGTTAGTGTTTAGATTTAAAATCTATTGTGGCATAAGTTTTAAATCTGAAGATTTTATAACTCCATTTATTTTATTAGTTTTTCCGCCTTGGTTTCTAAAAGCAAAATTGGTTTCTAAAAACCTTGGTTTCTAAAATACCACTAATAATACATCATAGAAACACTTGGGTAAATTAGACTAAAATAAATGCAAAACCGTGAGAAATATAAATTGTGTTCATTTTTCAAGAAATAATCAAATGCAAATACTACTTATAAAAGCAAAATATAATATTATATATTATATTCAATCTTCAAAAATTAAAAAATATAAATCTACAAATAAAATGAATGTAATTCAAGAACATATGTGATATACACAGTCAATCACTTGTCAGAAGTATATATGAGGTAAATCAGTAATTAAAAACTAATCTATGAATAACGTATAGAAATGTTAAAGCAATTTATTTTGTGAAGAAAATATACAGAAAGAAAAATACATCCACACGTATAAATTTACAAATGAATAGAATTTAGTTTTCGGATATTTACTATTTTTCAGCTTTTTATTTATTTTTCTCTTGCACTTTAATTACAAAATTTGGATTTCTTCTCTCCATTGATCTGGGATAACGTGGATTAATTATTTTTGGCCAAAGCCAGTCAAAATTGCTTTAATTTAGTTTTCATTTGTGTCACCTAAAAGAAAATCTTTAAAAATTTGTTTAGTTTTAATACCTTTCAGAGACCAAATGACAAGCCTATAAAAGTTTCGTTCATATAAAATTATTCAATAAAATTGTCCTTGAATTTGGTGACAAAGTTTATTTTCATTTATACCTTAATTTCTTTAACTTTTTATATTTGCTAAAAATTGAATGTGGATTTTTTTACAAATTTATTCGGGTGGACTTAGTGACGTATTTATACACCTTTAATGACAACAATGCCCTGTTAGCCAATTATTCCATTCAGCTTGGGAGTTAAATGAGGCAAAAAATTTTTAATAAATATCCGACATGGCTCTATTTTCAGGCCTAGTTTTTTTTTTTTTTCTAAATCGAGAGTGGCAGTTTCTTTTTATGATTTTTCCCATACAAAATTGTTTATTTTTTAAAAACCCATTTAGAATATATTGTTTGTAAAGAGAGGGGAATTTGCGGGAAGCAGCATCATAATTCGACGCTGTTAATCGAACTCTCTCCCTTTCCCTTAAAATTCGCACTTTGAAGTTATAAAAGCGCATTCTAAATTTTTTCTTACATTCAGTGTATAAGCTAGATTAGTCAATGATTTCGATTTTTTCCCCCTTGTATTCATCTGGTGGTAAAATCTAGCTTCTCAACATCTGTTCCATAATTTTTGTCGGGACCTTGAAAAGTATTTACCAAATTACTAGCTTTGGTTTATTTTTCCCTTTGCTTAATTTATTCTTTTTTTTAATTATTTATCTATTATTATAATTCTTTTTTGCAATATTATCCTGAAAATTTTTTGTAAAATGCTTTGTGCATTTCAATATTTTTTTTTTTTTGATGTGTGAAAGAACTGAAGCATAGCATCTTGTTTGTTAAGAATACTTTTGATAATAGTTATCTATCTTCAGTTTTAATTGCTCTACAATGTTAGTATTAGCGTTATGTTATAAACGTTTGGCATGCAAGGTCTAAAGACTCTAAAATTTCTATTATTTTATATAAAATATCGTTTTTTAAATGAACTGAAGGTCATTTTTTTACCATTACAAAAATATTCTTTGCATTTTTTCATGATTTTCAAACGCATGATTTGGGATATTTATTACGTCTTTTTAAATTCACTATTTTTTTTATTAGAGTGCAGCTCTTTTTACCAATGTTTGGCACCGCACATCTTTTCTGATTCTCAAAACATTTCCCACAGCATTTTCCTGTTATTTGTATTGTCTCTATCACACTGTTGTATGGCAGCCTACATTGAGAGAGAAAAAGAATTAGGTTAAACATATCCGGCTCATGAGAACGCAAAATTTACATCATTTAATAAATATTATTTATTGGTAAGAATTATCATTTTGTAAAATTTTATTTTACTTAAATTTTTTTCATTGTTCTCCCATTCAACTTTTCATCATTCTAAATTTAATGCTCTTTATAATATTTAAAAAGCTATCATTAATAATAAGCCGCACAGCATAGGAAGTTGACCACAAAATAAACATGCTAATAATTCTTGTAGAATAGATAAAATAAAATTTTAAAAAAATCAGCTTCACATATATATTTTCTTTAATGCACAAAAACAGATTTCTTAAATTATAAAGTGAATGCTTCTATACCGTATTAGTGGTTTCAATTAAATTTCAGATTTTCTTTCCATTGGCAAATTATTCATTATATGAAAATATGCAATAAACACGATTTCTCTATTCATTATAAAAAGAATTTTAAATGTACTAATGGCGTATAATTTATTTATTAATGATTAATTTTATTTAAAATCAAAAACAAATGAATAACTATTAGTTTTATAAAGTTAATATTTTTAAAGATAAAAATAATTTTTAGTTTAAATAATTTTAAATATAAGATTTACAATTTATTGGCATTCCCTTTTAAATGCAGTTGAAATTCTTTAATTGACTATTCCAGTACAGAATTTATTAAAAATTTTATTAAAAATAATGTTCCCTACTAAATAAATTTGAGTTCACATATTTGAGATACGAGGGTTATATATACTCTCTGAAATTTTTGAGATACGCACAGACGAGAATTTACAAAATAAAAATAACGGTTTAATTTTAAAGTACAAAGTATTTTAACACATAAGATTATTTTTTACTAACTTACTTCAACTGGTTTAGCGTGGAATGAATTTTAAGCAGAAGAGAAAATGGAGTTGACGCGAGGACATTTTCGCGCTATGATTTTCTACGATTTCAAAGCAGGATTCAATCAAGAAGAATGCGTTCAACGGTTGCAATTAGCATTGGGTGATGAATCTCCAGCTCGTGCTACTGTATTCAGATGGTTCAGAGAATTTAGAAGAGGTCGCAATTTTCTTCAGGATGAAGAACACACAGGGAGGCCGCCGTCGGCAATAGTCCCGGATAATGTGTCTGCCTTACGAAAAATATTAATGGATGATAATCGCTGTACCTATCAAATGATAAAGAAGGAACTTTACATTGGATCCGCAGCCATACACAAAATCATTCATGAAGAATTACATTTGAAAAAAGTAGTTTGCCGTTGGGTTCCCCATAATCTAACTGAGCATCAAAAAGAGGAACATGTCAGAATCACTAAAGAAACTCTTAATATGCTGAATGATGGTGGCCACCGCATCATTTCTAAAATTGTAACAGGTGATGAAACGTTCCAACACGTCAAGAAAGCTAAGTAGGGGTCTTTGAAGATGATCCCATGCCGACAATGGTGAAAAAACAATGCGCACTGAAAAAAGTGATGCATGCCGTTTTTCTTCAGAAGTACGGGATGGGTCAAAGCCATCAAGCTGGAAGGACAGAAGACAGTAACAGCAAATCGGTATACCACTAAATTTCTTCAAGAAATTCTACAAGAACTGAATATTAGGGGACTAATGCTTCACCATGACAATGCATCTTCATATATAGCCGGATTAACAGTTGAGTTTCTTAAGCAAAAACAAATTAAAGTGATCGAATATCCGCCGTTCACCTGATCTAGCTATGTGCGAATTTTGGTTATTCTTTAATCTAAAAAAGAACTTACGTGGACGTCGTTTTCATTCAGAAGAAGAGATTGATGTGGCTATAAATGCATATTTTTCATCTATTCGAAGAAATGAATGGCTTGAGGCATTTAATCTGTGGAAAATTCGTCTACAAAGTGTATTGATGCTGGAGGAGACTACTTTGAACACACCTAAAATTTTTAAGTATAACTTTAAAAACCTAGTTGTTTCTCAAAAATTTCAGCGTGACCCTCGTATAATAATCTCCCAATAAAATGTATAAACTAATGAGATTAAAAGCTTTATATTGAAAGAAGGAAATACAAAACTTATAAATATTCATTATTTTGGATTGGTTGAAATTCACAAGTGCAATATTGGACAAAATGTTAATTGCTTATTTTGTTTTCCTCTAGTTTTTACACTTTCAACTATCTATATATATTTAAAAAATTCTTTACTTTTTTTTATATGTGGACAATTTTTTCTGATAGCTTTTAAACACAATTTCGAATTTGTTTAAATTGTAAATTTTATGTACTTCAGGAGCTATTTTGAAAGAGCAAATTCACAAAGAAATAATACATATCTGTTGGCTTATTCACCCTGAGGTAGCGTGTATGTTACTTTAAGGAGTTAGTTAAAACTTTAACCGAGCATATTTATTAATATATAATAAGACGAAAAACAGCCAAATATCACAGATGTCGCCAACGAGTAGAATGCTGCTCGTTCAGATTGTTGGCGCGTTAACATTCAACGTGTTGCCACTGCTGGCTTACAAATTTTTAAGTGATGAGTAGTGCTGCCACACCCCCGCAATTTTTTACATCATGTAAGAAAACAACACCCCCTCAAGTCTTGAGCGCGTGAGTTATGAGTCATCAAGAGAAGACCTGTTGAAATCTTCGCCGTCGCTGTTACGACGGCAAAAAAAAACATCAAATGTCTAGTGTTTTTTGTAATTTAAGTAAAATATCACACACACACATTAAATTTAACAAACCAAAAGTTTTCTTACCTTTAGAAAATAAGATTACATCTAGTAAAATAATTATCTTAACGAATTATTTTGTTATTTAAAGGTAGAAGAATTTTACTTGATATTTATTTATTTATTTTTTAGAAAAATAGTAAAACTTATTAAAAAAATGAGATTTTGAAGTTTTTTACTTTTTTTGTTATTAAAGAAGTTATATGAAATTTAATATTAGAATTTCAATATCACAATGATATCAAATAGCATTTCCTGGATCTTAAAACAAGAAGTACATTACACTAAAATTGAAACACAAATTTAAGTTTGAAACATTTATAAATTGAAAAATATACACATTTTTATGTTGATTATCCATCATAATACAATTGGACACAAATGGAAAAACTCATGAGGAATATAAATTTAGTTTTATAAATAGAAATGCATATATATAGGAAATACAATTTTTATATTAATATTGAGTTAGATTATAAGCTTGGTAAATTTTTTCTTCTTAATGTGTTGGATTTTTAAAAAATCATTGAAATAACTAAGAACAATTGCGAAAAATATTAGAATTAACAATATTTTATTATATCACTTTAAAATTAATTAACATAAATTATTTTGATTTGCAGAAAATAATTTTAGATTTGTTAAAATAGTATTTAATTAACATAATGAATTAGATCGCTAAGTAAAGATAGAAGAATTTTACTATCCTTTGAAGAATATATGAAAAAATAGAAAGACATAAAAAATGAGATAGCTTATCCTGTTAATTATTTATTACGAAAATATTTCTATGGAATTTAATATTAGAATTTTAATGTCATAATTAAATCAAACTACATATTCTTGATTTTAAAGTAAGTAAATTTAAGTAAGTAAATATAACTAAAAATATAAACACAATTTTCAGTAAAAATATTTATTTATAAAATTTAAAAATAAACACAGGCATATTTATATATGTACTGATTATTCATTTTTACACAACTAGATGCAATTCAAGAATATATACTTGAGGAACACAGTTTAATAAATAGAAATAAAAAACAAAATGTATAATATATATATATATATATATATATATATATATATATATATATATATATTAGAACTATGATGAAAATTTTGCTAAGATTTATTATAAATAAAGAAAATTAAACAGCATTTTTTATACAAATAATATAAAAAAAGCGGATCATATATTTATTACATTTATTCATCAACTCATTAATCATGTGTATGATTTGCTTAAAAGCATACTTTATATTATAATAACAACAAACAGTAATTAAAACACTCTAAGAATTATTATAAAAATATATTCAGAAATATACATATTCATTGAAATGTTATTTTTCCAATGTTTTTAATTTACGTTTTCTAGGTGTTTTTTTTTTTTAAAAGCTATATTATTTTTATTTTTACAATAATTTTTCAGAAGTACATTAGAAGTCACCCAATGAAGCAGAAATTTTTTCTCCAGTGTTGGAACCTACCATACACATGTTTTGCTTTTAATATCATCCTTCTTAAAGCGCAATTCGCAAACCTAAATCAAAATTTAATACTTTGTGATTTAATCTCAATTTTTGTTTATTATCTATCTTTGCAACTTAATTATATCAGCAATAACTATGTCTAAATTTTGTTTCAATTAAATATTAATCTCTTAATACCATGATTTCTATACCACAATTTTTTAAGAGCAAGAACTGATAAAAGTATTGTGCTCAAGAAATAAATTAAATAATTAATCTGAAGAAAATATATAAAGCAAATAACATACTTAAAAAATGATTTCATTTCCAAACAAAGCTAAATAATATGCTTTTACTTTTCATATATTTTTCTCTCTATTTAAAATTAAGATGTTAAAGATTAAAACCAATACATATAAAAACTGAAAGAAATGAATTTATTTAAATTTATTTATCACTATATACATTTTTATTTTCTGGAAAAATCAAAATGTTTATAGTGATTTATAAACTGAAACATTTAAATTCTTCACATAAACCAATTAACTTTTAATTTTGATGTTTGTAAATTCTTTTATTGTATAAATAAAGACTACTTCTGTTTTTTGACTAAATAGAATTGTTAGCATTTCAAATTGAATTTGTTTCCTAATTTCCATTTGTAAATTCGAAAAATTTAATTGGATCATATATATAAGGGAACGAATATGGTAAATTTACAAGTATATTATTTCTTATGCAAAACATTTCCTCCTAACAATTATTTAATCCTTGATTTGTATAAATTTTTAATTGGAGAGTCAGCACAGAGCTGAAATAAAATTAAACTATGCAATTTTAACATTAGATTTTTCATTAAATATATGTGTTATGGTAATATTAGTTGACATTTGACATACATACTATGTAATTAAACATTTATGTATTATTAATCTGATTTTTTACATTTCCCCTTACACATTTCTACAAACAATTTCTTTCCCCTTTAAAAATAATTTTATAAAATCAATGTTATACCCCGTTCTTTCTTTTAAATTTTAAAATATTTGCAAAACACTTAATTTTATTGTTCAATTATTTTTCATATAATACGAGCAAATTCGTGCATTCTAAATAAAAATTTTAATCAAATGTATGAAACTTACCTTTGATGACTTCGTTGGTCAAAAATCCTTTCTTGAAATTGTAAGAATCCATTTTTTTAAAGTTCTTTATCACTTGGAAATTTAAACACAGTTAAACTAGTATTACTATTGTCGTAATTTTCTTTGCAATATGGAACGCGGCACCTAGATGGCATTATTCAGCAGCTTTTTGGGAAAATATACTATCCAGAAATAAAAACTTCTTCAGAAATCAATATAAAAATCAAATAAACTAATTAAGAAAATATTTAAAAATCATAAAAACGCCACTACGTTGTTCACAGGTTTTACATTGAAAATGTAAAAACTCTTTCATTCCAGTCTAGAGAAACAGGTCTTCCCTTCGTGACGTCACAGCCGATTCCCGTTCCGGCGCTCAGGCCTTGTATTCTAGGGGGTGTTGGTCCTGAACTAACAACACGCTGCGTAAGTGTGGGAGTAGTATCCTGAACAACACAATTCTTAGCAATGTCCACTGAAAGGAAGGCGGGTTTAAGGTAGTCCAACGAGATGGTACATTTATGTCAATATCAAAAGTCTTGTGATTCTTCTTCAGTATTCTTTAAAAGGTACATTATTAGGATTTTAAAGCGGCTTTTTCACTCCGTCGTGTCGTAAGAATACGTGTGAGCAATCTTTCAGATGTGGATGTATAAAAATGTTCCATGTTGGGAAGCAGGCGTTGGTTGTGTGTCACGAAAGTACTGTTTCAATTTCCTCCACAAAGTGCTGAGGTGAAGACTCGGGTGCAGTCTGTACAAAAATTTCTCCTGAGAGTCGAAGTGTAGTCCCGTAGACTAAGTCTGCTGTCATAGCTTTGATGTCCTCTTTAAAAACACTTCAAAAACCTAATAAAATGGTAGGCAATGCTACAGACCACTGGTCCGTGTTATATGCTTTTAAAACAGTTTTGAGGGACCTGTGAAATTCCTCTTTCATCCCATTCACTTGCGGATGGGTGGTAAGGCGATGTCCGAATTATTTTAATCCTCAAGAAATGGGACAGAGACTGAAACAGCTGGCTTTCGAATTGACACCATTGATCCGTTGCAATGGGCAGCAAAATCGTAAAACCCAATGGTTATAAAAATTCTCGGCTACAGTCCGAGTACTGATATCTGGAATGGCCACAGCTTTCGGCAGCATGTTAATCTGTTGGACAGTAAGAGTTGCCCCTAGAGGGTGGTAGAGGACCATCAATATCAAGGTGTACATGATCGAATCTCTTTGTCTGGTTAGTAAAGAAGCCTATAGGTGTTTTAGTATTTCGACATACTTTAGCTTTTTGGCATTGAATACATTCCCTCATCCAGGTTATGCAATCTTTGTTGATAGATGTCCTAACAAATCTAGATTTTGCTAATTTTGTTGTGCTGCTAATACTAGGATTAGAAACATGCAATAAAGAAGAAATTTACTAGCGAAATGAAATTGGAATGTAAGATCATGCAGTACTCGTTGATAAATCACAATATATTTGAGCGTACTATTCATGAATGGGGAAGGGTTGCAGCCTCCGTTCGTCCATAAGACTGGAGCGCCCAAAGGAGAAAGACTGACTAAACTCCGTAGCCCTACGCTTTAGCTGAGTAAATTGGAGTAGCCTTCACGCCACCACAATTTCCGGTTCATGTAAATAAACGATCTGATATTCCCGACTATCTGAGGCAGGTGGCCCTTGCGAGAATTAGAGAAATACCGAGCGATGCCATACAGGTTTATACGGATGGGAGTAAAGATGAATTCAATCGTACTGGCAGCGGAATTTACATCAAACAGCAAAATAATGTATTAAGGCTGAAAAAGAAAAATCCTGATTATTGCTCGGTGTTCCGTAGTGAGCTTATTGCCATAGAGGTAGCCCTGAACTCCCTGAATTCACTTCCACATGGATCTGAGATTTGGGTTTTGTCTGATAGTAAAAGTGCAATACAGCATTTGACCAGATGGCAACAAGTGAGAGACAGGACTAGGGTTTCAATACTTCAAATGTTAAAACGGATGTCCGTATCACATCATATTCACCTACAATGGTTTCCTTCCCACGTTACATCTTGAGGGAAATGAGATTGCGGACACCTTGGCCAAAGGTGGTGTGTCTGAAGACGATGTGCCGTCGGCATCTCTCACATTTCAGGAGATTCATTCAAAGATTTAACTCGAGAATAAAACCACTTGGATTGTCCCTCCTGAGCATTATTGGTACCACTGCGCACGTCCAGGTGCTTCCTTGGCTACTGGTCTTAATAGACAAGAACAAACGGCTATTGCCTGTTTCAGAAATGGTCATCTTAGTAACTTGAAATTTGTCGAGGGTACGAAGAAATTCGATATTTGCTCCAAGTGCTTAAATGAGCAGGCCTTTCCTGAACATATTCTTCAATGCCTTGGTCTCTCTTGGAGAGATCTGATGGAGATCCACAGATCTCCATCATCGTAATCATTCATCGTAATCTTTCATCGTAATCATTTAGATTTGGCATTGTTATGCCAGTGATTTGCTGTGATATTTTCTGATCCTTTCATGTAGTGAATATCTGTCATGAATTGAGAAATAAAATCTAATTATCTCGTTTGCTTTGATGAACTTTTGTCTGAGCGTAGTCGGAAAGCAAATGATAATGGCTTGTGGTCGGTAAACAGTGTGAAACAACTTGCTTCAAGCAAGTATCGAAATTGTTTTATAGCAACTAATAATACTTATATAACACTTATTTAAATATAAATATGTTCGATAGTTTTAGGCTTCAGCAATCTAAACCAAAACTTTAGGAATCTTCATTTTAAAGAAAAATTAATTAATGTTGCTTAAAAAATTCTGATGATTTCGACTTTAAATTTTTTCAATTGCTGATGAAATTAACTTTACTTGGATCCCTTCCTTACAAAGAAAAGAAAGAACCCGACAAAGAGACGAAAAACATAAAAATTTCAATACTGATCACATATCTAAATAATATCAGATTTTATGTCAATTTCATTTCCTGAAAATCATTTGAATGCGTGAATGTCATCAGAGAGATCATAGATTCTCTCTTAATATGAAACAGCGTATAAGAAACATTTGTTATAGAGACTATGGAAAATAAATACACGGTGTGTCAATTTAGAAAAACTAAAAATACTATAGATTTGAATTACTTCACTGAAAAATATTTTTGATTTTATTATATATATATATAAAGTAGATAGCTTTGTTTTAAAGAAATTAAATTACATTGAAACTATTTACCTTCATAATGTCATATAATGATGATGATTTTCTAAATATGAGCATCGTGCTTCAAATTACCCTTACCGCTTCAATATGAAATGCTAGCTGTGTACTGTCAGTAGATTTAAAATATTTCTGACACATTCAAGTTTAACCATGGGATAAGAACATCTAAATGACTTAACTTAAGCGTAGAACGAGGAAAATAAGCAGTGATTGACACTGATGAAATAATTCAATTCGCTTCTTCAAAAGTAAGGAAAATGTAAACAGAATAATTGATATATCAGATTATTTTATTGCTGAGGCGTGCGACAGGTTTTCATGCAGGGTGTGCAGAGAACATTAATAATAATAAAACCATATATATATATAAATATACATTAAACACTTCTTTAACTTTTTACTATTCATTTGTACACCAAATCCATATGTCTATCCGTATTACTAACAAAATCATCCATTACATGATCAAAAATCTCTAGTTTTGACTGTAA
The DNA here is from genome assembly GCA_037975125.1 of Latrodectus hesperus. NCBI lineage: Eukaryota > Metazoa > Arthropoda > Arachnida > Araneae > Theridiidae > Latrodectus > Latrodectus hesperus. The sequence goes on along the minus strand of JAJQOW010000650.1, from coordinate 58,840 downwards.
TATGTAACATTTCTTTTTCTATTGTTATAAGAAATAAATTGCTTAATCTATCTTGGCTCATTGTATTGGGTGCATAATTTTTTTACTCTTTTTAATGCTGAAAGTCATCTTTCCACCGAAGTACACTACTGGCCATTAAAATTGCTACACCAGGAAAGCGGGGCAGTACATACGTGAAATTTGCATGACAGGTAGAACTTGCTGTGATATGCAAATGATTAGGTTTTCAGCGCATTCATACAAAGCAGGTGACAGTAGTGACATCTACAATGTGTATAAAAGCAGAGATTTAACAGCAGTTTTCTCATACTCAATTTCCGTTTCAACGTTGTTTTCGGCAAAGAAAGTTGTTGTAATGCCTCGTGTAAGAAGAAGAAATGCCTATCAGCACGTGTCTGACTTCGATCGAGGAAGGATTATAGCCTACCGGGATTGCGGTTTATCGTACCGCAATATTGCTGCTCGCGTCGGTCGAGACACCATGACTGTTAGTAGAATATGGAATCGATGGGTTCAGAACAATCATACGGAACGTCATGCAGGATCTCAGTGATCTCCCATCACTAACAGCAGAGAAGACAGACATCTTATCCGCATGGTCACAAGGGATCGTACAGCCACGTCACGAACGCTGAGTCGAGAAATGGAGTCATTTGCAAGGCAATAAGTTTCTGCTCGAACAGTTTGACGATGTTTGCAGCAGGGATTGTCTGCACGGCGACCATGACTTCGGCTACCATTGACGCTGCGTCACAGACAATGAGCACCTTCAATGGTATGATCAGCGACGAACCTGGACGCGGGAATGGCATCACGTCATCTTTATAGATGAATCTCGGTTCTGTATACAGAAACATGATGGCCGCATCCGTGTTTGGAGACATCGTGGAGAACGCGCATTGCCAGCTTGCACTAGACATCACCATACTGGCCCATCTGCTGGAGTGATGGTATGGGGTGCCATTGGATACACGTCTCGATCACCTCTTGTTCGCATTACCGGCACTTTGAACAGCAACCGTTACATTTCCGATGTGTTAAGGTCCGTGGCTCTGCCCTATCTTCGAGGCCTCTCTAATGCTTTGTTTCAACAGGATAATGCACGACCGCATTTTGCCCGTACTGTTCTGAACTTCCTTGATACAGAACAGGTTCAACTGTTACCCTGGCCAGCATGTTCTCCTGATCTGTCACCAATTGAGAACGTGTGGTCAATGGTTGTCGAGCGATTGGCACGCTATCACTCACTATCCACTTCTGTCGATGAACTCTGTCATAGTGTTGAAGCTGCATGGACTGAGATCACCGTACATGCCATACAATCTCTGTTTGACTCCATGCTTAGGCGGATAAATGCTGTTATTTCAGCCAGAGGTGGCTGTTCTGGGTACTGATTTCTCAAGATCTATACATCCTCATTTCCTGTAAATCTAATCACTTGTTTTTTCTACTATGATATATGTGTCAAACAAATATCGTTCTGTTATTTGCTTTCCTTCTTGGTGTAGCAATTTTAATTGCCAGTAGTGTGTATATATATATATATACGTGCATTATTGAAAACACAGCAAATTTAATTGAATGACATCAGCAATACAAACTGTGACAAAATTCTTATCATAAATTACTATAGTATGAAATTGATTCCTTAAATTTATCATGGTTCTTAAAATCAAGGATAAATGTGAAAACAGTTCAAGTACCCAACAGAATGATTTTATTTTAAATCGAAATCTTACCGCAGATCATGGAAAGGTTTTATAAACATTTTTTACCTACTATTTGATAAAGAATAAAATAGGTATCAATGGTTGCAATCAGGCTCTATCGACTTCTTTTGGTCACGTGTGTTCAACCAACTGTCTAGTGCAAATTACTACTGGACCAGGAAACTGGACTATTATTTGACCAGCAGAGGTACTTAATGAGCCCGCATCATCACCGGCTCCACAATGCTGTCTGAAAAGATCGGTCTCATGAATTAAATCCTTGAATTTAAATCATCCGCTTGAATTTCTTCACCAACACTTTTCATTTTACGAGCAGCATAAGTTTGTCATACAGATGATTTTGGGTCCGATTCCAGATAGTGTTGGATATGGTGATTTTGAGGTCTGCATGCATTTTTCATACAATATTGCTTCGCAGTTAAGTACCATTCATTAATTCTTTTTGAAGTTTGCACAGTTTTACATGCCAAAAAAATCATACCGAGATTTTTAAGCATTGTTGGTCTTTTTAACGTATTGAGAGCTTTGAGTCAGTTTGTAACATAGATGTTACTGGGTTCGACCCCGTATACCGTCTCAATAAGGGTAGGATTTCATGATTTATAGCTGCTCCCAACTTCATACAATTTGTTTCGCTTTTAAGTACCGTTTGTGAATTCTCTTTGATGTTTGCGGTTTTACTCAAAAATAAATACTATTAAAACTAATCACAAACATTGGACTTCCACAATATCTAAGAATCATTAAATTATTCATAATATTTCTATTATTCGCAATCAGTTGTATTCGCGAATTGTTCTATTATTCAAAAGTAAGGCTTAGGGTATCAGGATAGTATGTTATTAGTTTGTAACATAGAAGTTTATGGGTGAGTTCGATACCATACGCTGTTGTAGTATGAGTAAACTTTTGTTACTTTACCGTTCGCACATGCATTTCTCATACAATATACTTCGAAAATGTGAATACCATTAATAAATTTCTCTTTGATGTTTGCGGTTTTTAGTGTAAATAAATACTATAGAAATTACCCACAAAAATCGGATTTCCGATATATAAGAATCCTTAAATTATTCATATTATTCTATTTGATTTCGCTATACAGTTTGATTATACACATCCAACAGTAAGATTCAGTGGATTATGACGATGAGTTATTAGTTTGCAATGTAGAAGTTTTTAGGTTCTATGCCGTTGTAGCATGTGTAAAATTTGGTTATTTTATCTCATTCGCGTGCATCTTTCATACAACTTGCTTCGGAATTAAATATGGCTTGTGAATTTCCTTTGATGTTTGTTGCTTGCGATTTTCATGTGAAAAATACTATTCAAATTAATTAGCACACAGAAGTAGCACTTTCTTTTATAAGTATCGTTTACCAAACTTTATTTGATTTCACTATATCGTTCGATTACAAGCGTTTTACAGTAAAAAAAAAAAAAAAAAAAAAGCAAATTATGGTGTTAAAACGATAATACGTGAGGTAGCAGTTTTTGGGTTCGATCCCTTATATCACTGCGTAAGATAAGGCATTTTTGCCGTTCGCATACGTTTTGTATAGAACTTGCTACTTAACTTGATAACTTTTATTAAATTCCTTTGATGCTTTCGATGTTTAGATGTAAATGAATATCTTTCAAAATAGTCACCAGAATCCGCACTCTTCATGTTTAAGCATCGTTTGCCCCTTTGCTTTTGCTATATTCTTCGATTACACGTGTCTTATAGGAAGATTCAACGTATTATGTTGCTGAGACATTAGTTTGTGTCCGCAGAAGTTTCTGGACTCGTCTTCGCTTTCGAATTGTCGCTCAACGGTCATTTTCGTACAAGAGGGTTAATTAGACCGGGAGCAACAGTTTAAAATGGCTTCCAAATTACTACAAACATCCTACCCAAGGAGCGTTCATATAGTTAAAAAAAAAAACTAAGATTTTAGTGTTATAGGAAATGAAGAAGGACACTTTGAGTGTTTATTCTTACTTGGTGGATAAAAAATTCTATAAAAAATGAGACAATTCTAATTTAATTATTTCTTAAATTTTTATGCAAGTTTAAAAAAAATATTTTTTAAGGTTTTTCATTCTCAGTATGAAACTTTATTGACACCACTTTCATATTTTTTTATCAACAGGTAAATATATGTAATAACTATATGCACTTTCCCAATTTATTATATTCAGTTTAACAGTTACAGTATTTCTAATATTTTACCACACACATTTGTACAGATAAATTGATTATAAATTAAGTTTGGAAATTAAATATTAAATTTTTACACAAATTCTGAACTAGTACAAGCATCCATACCCAAGGTGGAAATCGAATCCATTTACTACTGAACTGAAAGCAAGAGAGCTAAGCATTCGATTGCCCACTCAGCTGGATTCGATTTCGTATACCTCTGAAATATATCTAGGTTTTGACGACATTGTAGTCGCCATGATCTGCAAAGATAAATAATATTAGAAGATTTATTGAATATTAAAAACTAATGGGTGAAAAAATTTAAATTAAATTTTCCATGTAAAATTATCTTGTAAACTATTTCTGCTAACAACACTTCTGTGCTATTCGGGGAAATTGCCCAAGCTAGTCAAATTATTGGTTTATTTGGCGCTCAACGGTCATTTTTCGCTCATGAGGGCTAATTAGATCGGAACCAACGGTTTAAAATGGATTCCGAACCACTACAAACTTCCATACCCAAGGTGGGATTCGAACAAACGAACTGTTGAACCGAAGGCAAGCGCGCTAACCATTCGGCTGCCAGGTCAGCCTAGTTTTCACCAAGTCAAGTTTTTTTCCAAGTCATTTTGCTTAAAGTGTTTCTACAACAAAATAAAGAAAAAAAGAACAAAAAAACTGAAAACCGCCATCATAGAAATTAAGAGACGCTTTGTAAAGCAGCTGAAAATTCAATTTATAGGAATCTATGAAACCGCACGCAGAGATAGAGATGAGCCTTGGTAGGAAGAGACCGTTTTTATGCTAAGATGGTTGGTTGGTTGGTTGGGTTTTATGGCGCAAGGTCCAAAAACGGACATGCTGCGCCATTTTATGCTAAGAGTTCAAGGAATGAATTTTTGTTTAATAATTACTGTAAATCACATATACTAGTCATTTATATTTCCCTAATTTTCTAAATTCTTCTCAAAAGTACTTTCCATACAGCTATATGTTTGAAGTACGAATTGATTTCTTTCCTGAGAAAGAAATCTTGCCATCAAAAGCTCAGCCGGAAAAGAGCAAAAAGCAATATTTTGGAGACGTTGACTCCCCAACTGATATACCATATTGTTTGGTTGGTCTATATACCACATATTGCCACTAGTCAACTTATTGTCACCAGTCAACAGACCATATTGTCACATACCATCATCAACATTTTTACACCAAAATATTGTCAATCCCATGTTGTAAGCACATTGTCTCTATCATATTATCACTACATTATTACCATTACACAGTCCCCATCATGTAGTCACCTATGTCACTATACTGGCATCAGTTATGATATTTTTGCCTTATAATGACGAGGCATTTTTTGCCACTTATTTATTCAGGAGTCTTGTCCCTATACCACGGCTGGATTTCTGAGGTACTTCAAACATATCTCTTAGCAGAAAATGTTAAAAATTACATCTAATATCACTAAAAACGAAAAAACCACCATTTTTTTTAAAAAATAATTCTTTCTTGTCAAAAAAATGTAAAAACATGACTATAATCACATATATAAATCTGAAAGTTTTTGTAAATGATTAACACTTTTTTTATTATTTAAAATTATTTTATTTTCTATCATTAATAAAATAAAAATCAATCTCATACATTTTTATTAAAATTATGGACTTTTGACACCGAGTAATGGACATCCTAGTGGGCGAAAACAGTTTAAATTTATTTTAGCGTTCCCCTCGTAAATTACATTCGAAACGAGACGTATTCGCGAGAAAAAATAAAACCGAAGAACATCATAGTACCCACTCCTCTCGTGACAGACTTGAATGCAGAATTTCAAAATTCCTCTTATGTTATCAACATTTATTTAGATCGAACCCAAAGCCTTACCCGTTGAAGGGCGCTCATCTACAACCACGTCACAGTAATGGTGCACTAGAATGGCAGCTGCATTAGCCTGTTAAAGACTGAAGCCAGATAATTTGACCGCACTTTCACTGTCTTCAAAGCAAACAATATAGAAGGATTGTATATTTAATTTTTTAATTAAGGAATATTTATTCAAATAAGAACACACTTCCCTATACTTGTCAATACTTGGGATTTATCAGTAAGATGGAAACTGCTGAATGGGACTCTTCGTTATTTAAAGGCAGAAGCCCCCCAAAATTTCAGCACACTACCAGAGGTATCATTTCAATGGGAAGACATTGCGACCATGACCTACAGAATGACCCGCATACGCTTTCAGTAAGCATGACGACTCTTCTATTACGTCTGGGGACAAGTGTGTTACAATCCAATGATGCGAACGGCACACCAAGCAATTAGGACACAGTGATCTCCACCGCGTTATTATATTTATATGTTAAATTGTTAACGGTCCTGTCTTTGTGTGCCCTTAAAAAGTATAAATATTTACTGTGGTTTGAAGAACAGACAAAAAATATGTGGAAACTATACTAGGATTCAAAATTATTCATATTATTTTCATTGTCTCAACGTCATTATGCTTATAGATAATAAAGAAGAACATTCAATTAAACATTTAATTCTTCCGCTGGTGTCGATCAAAGAATTCCAGGAAAGTATGCTTTTATGTCTTCTGCAAATAATATTAATGAATACCAAAATGATCAGATATTTGCGCATGAAGCTTGAGAATATCCATCGAGAGTTATAAAGGATTTCGTTTTGTACATCAATCTGCATTCATCGCAAATTATGTTTGCATTTTTGCATAGTTTTTTTCTATGTTGAATGCACTTTGAAATTTATTTAGTAGAAGTTTCTATGAATTTTAAGTTCAAAGGCTATTTGAAATCTGAATTAGCTTTTATTCCTAATGTCAAAAACGCAGAGTGTGTTGAAAAGAGAATATCATTTTCGAAAACAAACTGTGTGCTCCCAGTATTAATCTAATTAGTTATTAAATAATATAATTGAACGTACCAGGAAGAATTGGTATTGGTATGTTTTACCAATTCTTCCTGGTACATTTAAACCAATCCCAATATTAAGACATTGCATTGTTTGATTTTAAATATTGTTTTATTCAAACGTTTCGTTACACGACGAGAAGTTGCTGAGTAATATTTGATGCTGCTTTGCGGTTTCCCGTTTACATTCCCCCCCCATTCTCAGTTCATCGCGTTCTTCCTTTTGTAAACGAAGTAGATGTAAAGGCTGGACATCATACTGGCAGCCTTGTATCCCTAGCTCCAGCTGTACATTGCTCTGCTACTGCTTTTGGCGCGTATTTCGAAGCAGATATTCGTTGTTCCTGTCGTTTGCCAATTCCCAATTCTTCCGCAATTTGACTTCAAGCCCTAGTTGCATTTCCCAGTGAGAACGAGATTCTGAGAGGCAATCATTTTGTTAATTTAAGGCACAGGAAAAATGGGAAGTTACAACGGAAATATTCAAATCAATATAAAGGGCAAAATACAGAAAAAACTGAAATAATTTTCACGAATATTTATAAATTCAAGAATGTATCAGTCCTTACTACTCATTTTCAATATAATAAAAAATGAAATATATCAATCCATACACAAAAAAATACTCAAGGAACAATTTCATGATATATGTAAAATTCGTAGAAAAATTAATCTATTCAGCTCAATTTCTTCTTACAACTACACTGAAACACTAGAGAAAAAATGATAATGAATAAAAAATGAGAAAATAAATCGTGAGGAGAAAGGAACGTTACACGACCCCATTCTAATATTAAACTAAATGAAAATTAAAGTGGAAATTGGGAGCGTCTTGGCGAAAGCGAAATTGGGAGCGTCTTTCGTTTTAATCAGAGCACCAAGGAAGGTGAAAGTACGACTTTGCTCTACACACATGCCATAGGCACCCGTTTATAAGGTAGGCAACCATTCAAACCTCATTCATAAAAGGAAAGGACAAAGACAGGATAGATAGAGAAAGTACATCCATGCCCGAACCGGGATTCGAACCCGGGACCTCCTTATCTGTAGTCAGGCACGCTGACCACTGGACAAGTTGGTCGGCGTCAAAGAAGTGATATCTATAAAATAGGTACATAAAACAAGCACTCGTATTCATTTATAGCATTAAATTTATGAGGTATAAAGAAAACTTCGATGATTTCAGGTTTTAAACTAATGTATTTTAAGATTTAGATAATAATAAAAACTTATTGAATATATCATATTTTTGATACCTCTATTTTATTTATTTTAAAGTGTATCCAAGGTTCAAATATGCACGAATTAATAATGTTGTAACTCATGAATTTACGAATAATATTATTCGGTTATTTATTTTTTATTAATCAAAAAGCTTCATAGTGATGTTAGAATAATGTTTTTTTTAATATATTTTTCATAAAACTGAAAAAAAGTGGGTTCTTTTCAAGCCATATTCAAGAATTGCCAACGTAATTTTAATAAATGCCATTATTATTCATGACAATTTTCTCGTTGGCGAAGAAAACATATTACCCATCAAATTATCTATTTCTCTAAAAAGGACTATAAATATGAATATAATGCGTATCTATCATGAGAATACAAACACAAATAATAATAGAATATTTCAGCAAAATAAATAGGAAACACCAATTCCTTTAAAATCATAAAAACTAAAACTGACGAATATACAAGCGCACAAATCTTTAATAATAAATTTAAATTTCTAACAATCAATTTGCATTTAATTTTAATTACCTTCACTAATCAAAATGACTGTTATTAACAAATTTTAACTACTTATGAATTATTTGTGGTTTCCTGTGATGGACTTTAATCATGATATCAAATTATTTCCTAGCCACATGAATTCTGCAAAAGTGGATGATAGCAAGCTGTCTTTAAAAGTAGCAAAATTAGTTTTTGGTGTTCTAGTCTTGAATGTTTTTAGCTAATATTCAAGCTTCTTTTAATTATGAAACATGGTCAAGTGATGAGGTCAACACCTTAACTTGAACCTTCTTCTCCCCTGCCACACGACACCAGTGGAAGGACTTTGGATGTCACAAAAAAGTAGACATTTCCCCAACTCACGAAGCTATAGCAATCCAGAGAGATAGATGTGGTCAACCTGCCATTTGTCGCTCGTGGCAAACGATGCTTCTTTGCTGATATTACGAGAAGTACCATAAATGTAATGAGAAACTGGGGGTTAAATCACATTTGGAATACATATTTTAATTCAAATTTTTCACATTACAAATAATGTCGCAGTGGTATGGTTGGTAAAAGTGCCGTTCTCATCCCCAGAATCTCGACTTAACCGGAGATCCGCAGCGTCCCCTGAAGACTGCTGGGGGTTCGTGATGGTCTGTAAGTGAAATGATTCCATGATGGGGTCAAAAGAAAATATTGGGAGAGGCAGACCAAGTATTAGGGCCCCTAAGTTGCTAAATTATGAAGACAATGCTGCTTCTTGCCAGTGAGTATAACCCAACTCTGGGCTAGGCAAAGGGGAATATACTGGTGCAACAGCAACACTTTGCAAGTCTACATATTTCCTTTATTTAATGTTCCACTCAGTTTCAAATAGCGCATACTGACTTGCAATAAAAAGAAAACACATTTCTCTTCTAAAGACGAAGCGCATTTTTTCCCAACTCCTATACATTGATCACCACACATTGAATTTCATTCGGGTTTGAATCAAGAGCAGCCACGTGACTTGAAATGAAACTGATATCAAAATGTAAACTATAGCCTAATATAGAACAAAGACTATCATCTAGTTTTTGCATTAATTAAACCAAAGGAACAGTATATAAACATAATAATGTTAGACTAAAGCTTTAAAGTTTCAAATACGTTAATCCAATAGAAATCTAATACCATTTATTAATAAGATTTTTTCTAATTTTGAATTTTTTTTGCTATTGCTAATAATAATTTTCTTATTGATAATATATTGATATTAACAAAGTTTTTTCTTATTTTTGTATTGCAGAAAATTTTTTCTGTTCTTAATCAAAGACTCAATTTTAAAATTACATCATGTCAAATATAAGATATCATGTCTAAAACCATTTCTTTGATTTTGTATGAATATTGGAGAAGTGTATATCAACATGTTCTATGATGTATGTTGAACTGAATTGGATCAATAAATTATTCTCTTAAGATGTAAACCAAATTATAGGTGGTTTTTTAACTCTCGTACGATATAAATAGAAAATAAGATATTTTACAATGTAATTTTCAATTCTAAAATTAAAGTTATCTAATATGAAGTTGGATGAAAAATGAATGCAATACCTATTGGAACCAGTAGTTTTCCCTGAGATATTTGAATTATTTGTTACAAGATGGAAAAATAACCCTTACTATTGAGCCAGATCGGTGATAAATTTGTGTTATTTTCTTAGCTCTGGAAACAGCTCAATCGGGCTTACAAATCACGTGATTCCAGATGGCAAAAGTTTATATAAGTCTTTACTTCCAAGCAAAATTCACATAGCTGATTTTGGAAGGTAAGTTTAGTTTTATATTTTTGTCTTTCCCAACTGTGTACAAAATTTCCTAAAATAGTCTATGAACAGTGTGCTTACAAATTATGTGAATTAGGAATTGCTTTCTTTTGCAGACAGTCAAACATTTAAATTTCCAAAGTTATTTTCAATAGCCTAAAATTCAAAGTCGTGCAATTTTCAGATATTGCTATGTTTTATTCTTAACTTATTTTATTCAAGAACTATGAATAAACAACATTAAGTTATGTGAATTGCAGTAACCAAATTATTTTAAGTATTTATTACCCTAAAATAATATTTTGTAAACAAAATATTATTTTTCTCGTAAAAGTCTCATAAAAGGACAGTTTGTTGTCCGTAAAACTACTGAATATAATATAATCGGTAATGAAATAATCACGCTAAAATATACCTTTAAACCAGAAAATAATTTAATATTTTAATAAAAAAATACTAAAGTACATAAAGTTGTTCGCGCTTCAGATTGCTATGACATAAATTTACAGTCTGAAACATTTTAAAATTTCGAGGTCTAAATTCTGCTCTATATTTCCTTATAAATTTCTTATTGTAACTTTATATCTGTGTAGTGTTTAATTTTTTTCTTAAATTAGTTGTGGATGCTTGAAATAATTCCTAAACTCCTTTTAGAATTCTAGTAAGGTTTACAAATAAATAATATTTTTATGTGAGTACTTGTTTCATCGCAAATGATAATAATTCATAGAAAAAAATTAAATTGGTTTCTTTTAAAATTTAGTAAAAATATTAGAACTATACTTTGTTTGATATTTCGGGTGTTCAGCTTCTTTCTTGAACCGGGATTCGAAAGACATTTCATAATGTAGGTTCTTTTAAAATGAGCCCGAAAGTTAAAATGTCAATGACAAATATGGTAGCTTTTCCTGACATCTGAGCGTCGATTCAACCTTTTGTAATGAATCGAGGTCTTCATATTTACTAAATTACATTCGCTACAAAATACTGTTATCTAAGTAATTAGGGTTTTCCGCTAAAGAATAATATTTAATAATTGAGTTTCAATATTCGAATTTTGGCGTTTGTGTGTTGCTAACGATAATTAACTATGGATGAGAATGTTTTGAACTTACGTTTTTTTTATTTAGAGCGTGATGGTAGTAAGAAAGTAAGTATATGAATTTTTAAGTTGTGTGTATTGCATGTTAGTGTTAGAATGTGCCGCGTACTGATATTTTTTTATGTGGGTGCTATTGCTCGGTATATTAAAATTCCAGTTTAAACAAAATGTGAGATTTGTTAACGTTCGAAATTTAGTTTTACTGCCCGGTTGGCACTGCAGTAGGTAGCGCTACACTGATGTTTTTTTTAAGGTGGGCACCATTGCTCGGTACATTAAAAATCGAGTTTAAACAAAAAGCGAAATTTGTTAACGTTCGAAATTTAGTTTTACTGCCCGGTTGGCACTGCAGTAGGTAGCGCTACACTGATGTTTTTTTTAAGGTGGGCACCATTGCTCGGTATATTAAAAATCGAGTTTAAACAAAAAGCGAAATTTGTTAACGTTCGAAATTTAGTTTTACTGCCCGGTTGGCACTGCAGTAGGTAGCACTACACTGATGTTTTTTTTAAGGTGGGCACCATTGCTCGGTATATTAAAAATCGAGTTTAAACAAAAAGCGAAATTTGTTAACGTTCGAAATTTAGTTTTACTGCCCGGTTGGCACTGCAGTAGGTAGCGCTACACTGATGTTTTTTTAAGGTGGGCGCCATTGCTCGGTATATTTAAAATTCGAGTTTAAACGAAAATTGAAATTTGTTAACGTTCGAAATTTAGTTTTACTGCCCGGTTGGCACTGCAGTAGGTAGCGCTACAATGATGTTTTTTTTAAGGTGTGCGCCATTGCTCGGTATATTTAAAAAAACAAGTGATAAAAATTTCCTTTCTATTTATTCGAATTTTAAAACTTCTACAGTATTTAATTGTAATGAAATATTCAACTTTTTAATATTTGGAATTCGAAAAAACGCGTGATTTCAAAGCTGAAGTTCGAACGCGATCGTTATTGGTTGACATTTATCGGGCGTAGTGACGTAATTTAGGTTGGCGACAGAGCTGTAGAGCGCTTGGTGCCAAAATTTGAAATCGCGCCAATCTCGTACCCATCTGGTAACTTTTACCGCTAAGTTAGCTTAATTCGACAATTGTCTTTACATATCAGCAGTCTATTTTGCTACCCAAATCAAATACAATTGCCCTTCAGATATATTTTTTCGTTGTTTGAATGGAGTAAGTTTTGATTAGTATTATACCTCATTAAGTTTTAATTTGTTCTGCGATTCTCTGAGTTCTATTATAATGTTAAGTGTATGTAGTCTAGAATTCATTTTGAACTCCAGGTTCCAACAAAACGACCCCTGAATCATCATTCAAATCCTTAAAGAATTTATACTTGTTTCATGAAAAATTAATTAATAGGATTTTTAAAGTAATTCTTAATCATATTTTAGCTTTTAAACTTGAGATATCTTGAAAAATGAAATTATGTAATACTATATTCGATATTGAAGCTTTTATATTAAAGTCTTAAAAAAACAATGTTATATTGGAGCAACAATGAGTTAAAACCCCAGTTTTCAACCGTTTGCGTTAAGTATGTAATTAAAAGTATTTAAACTAAAATTTGATTTTTCTTGACAATAGATTATTATGGAGAACTTTGTACTTAAAAATTTAAGAATCAATATATTTCAAATCAAAATCGCGTATCATTTAATAACCATTCCCTTAGTTTTAAAATATATTTTAAATAACATATTTATTCAGCTTATGTATGCCAACTAAAAAATAACGTAGAATTTTATTAATTTCTGATAAATTATTTGTTAATATGTAAGACTTTGCTGTATGTTCTGCGTATTTTAATGCTCTGTATGTTAACAAAACAATTTCTATTAAGCAAAGAATGTATACTTGTACATACGTAAAAAACCTAAGATACATTCTAAACGAAATTTTGTATTCATTGTGAAAAGAGTAAAATACTAAAAATAAATGCTAGTTATGTCTTAAAATAGCTTAAGCATAAAATAATTGTGATCCATTTTAATATGAACGCTAATGTCTGAATTTATAAAACATTGAATCAATAACTTTATCGGTATACAATCCACTTTCAAGTTTGTTATCCAAATCCACAATATAGATTCAACTACCTTAAGCATGAAGAAGTTTGCATCTACTTCTAATAAATTTAAAACTAACGATGCAAAAATTAAAAACCCAAAATCTCTTGAAAAAAGCTTTAAAAGAATAACTGATGTATCCACTTCTGAAACAGATATGGAAAAGAACCTCTACTTCTCAAATAGGTTCGAATGATGGAAAAATCCATCCAATAAAATCTACTCTTAATACAGTTGGCAAAAGTATTAGAACAATGAGAAATTTGTAGTTTTCAAGTTAATAAAATGAAGTAAAACTTTTCATCAGTTTATAAATAAAATTTTCTTAGAAAATTATAACTATGTAAAAAAAATTTAAAAATAATTACAATATTAAAAGTAACAAAATTTGCTTGCAAATCTTAATGTGCAAAAATGTGCAAAATCTTAACGAACAAGGAAAAAATGGCTAAATTTCCTTAAAGTGACTTTGAAAATTATTAAATCACGATAAATCATGTTTGTGTTAGTGTGTCACCCAAACCGTAAGCTGTATAAATCCAGCTTTGCAAACGATTTAAAACTTCGTGGTCAATTATTTAACTTCCGGGAGGATGCTACGATTGCTAACATGACTATTTCGATCATTTCTGTATTTTTATTAATATTTTCGATGTTAGCGGTGAGATACGAGTCTTCAGCAAGAAAAATACCTGAAGGGAATCAATGAAACTAAAATTATACTAAATTGCCGGATATAGCATTGCAAATAAAATACTATTTAGAACATTGACCACCTGACTTGCATTTTTACCTTTTATCAAAATAGTGTGCTGAATTTTCTCTTAATGTTATTAACACCCTGTAATTAATGATTGAATGAAAGAGCAGAATTAATGTGAACTGTGTGACCTTTACAATGAGTGTAAAATATAAAATTGTTGAATGGTAGAAATATCTAACTACATGCATTTATCGAAAAGAAATAATTTCTTAAAGAAATGATTCTTTTAAAACATTTTATAGCGAAACTCATTTTAAACGTTAAACTACTATAAAAGTTTTTAAAGAACATAAACAGAAATGATTATCAGTAAGAAAAACTTATTATCAACATTTGCACAAAAATTTCAAAATAAAAACTAAAATCTTATTCTAAAGGATGCAGAAGTTGTGGATAATCAAAACTGCGACAAATTTGTATATGGTTTGTATTCAAACATGCTTTTTAAATAAGACATTCTACAATTGGACTCCAATTATTTGAATTAATTTTGTAAATTGAAAATTTTTTGATATTTTCTGTATAATATGATAAAGGATAAATACGTATACCATAGTCTATTTAAATTGAATCTCATCTTCATGTGGACAGAAATTGAGTGCATAATAAGTAAGAGAAACGAGGGATTTAATTATTGGACCCTAGATCTAAAGCACAAATCATTAGCTTCGAAAAGGCTATATTTGCAATCATTACACGTATACACATGAGGATATACAAATAGAACCACAAAATCTTGGAGTATATGCACTTACAAATTTCGTGATTATGGAACTGCGACACATCCTGGCTACAATCGAATTTACTCTAAGCTTTTTGTAGCAAACAAATCGATTCCTTGAGCTGCTGATACCACTACAACATGCTTTGTTTACACGAGATGTTCCTTTCTATTATTTTTCTAAAAGTGTTCTGCACAGTAAATATTAAGCTGGACAAGAAATGAAATTCTATTTATGTCTGGCCATGGCCCTTTTCCTACGTACTTTCACCGAATGAACCTGGCTGTCTCACCTAATTGCACTTGTGGAGATATTGGCGATCCTCTCCATTTCATCACGGCTTGCCCATTAACAGCTTCTTGGCACCTGTCAGGCCCATCCACCAGATGGATAGTGGTGTGGAAGAAAGCAATCCTAAATAACAAGATTTCCAGGAGAAAGTTGAACCAACACATGGATTTTCTAATTATTCAGGAAGGCCTTTTACTTGGTTCCATGACGACACCAGCTAGTAACTACTCCTCCAACCCTGTGTCGTATCAATCCTCTTGCCTCATCCATTTACTTAAAACTCTGCCTTACTTTGTATGGCTCTTCATACCTTACAAATTTTGTAATATATCCCCTATTTCTCACTTAGTTTGTAGCATAATCACCATTTGTTAATATTCATGTAATTCACCAACCAATTTTTTTTTGTTAATTTTTATTTAGTATGTTTTATTACTCCAAAAAAATTTTTTTTGTAAATACTAGTTGATTTTCCCTAATTATTTGTGATGAATTGTTAGCTTAACTTGTATTGTCCATAGTGTGGTAGTATTTGAGAGTTCGGGGTCGCAAAATTGGGGTTCTTCTGTAGCGGCTCCGTTTTCTCTCCAATGGCTTCCACCATACTGGTATAGCTCATTTGAGCTGGGTACAGGGAAGTTCACTGGTGTAAACATAAAAGCTTTTGAATTCTGTAATCGTTCCAAATAACTTCCGACAAGCGTCGAACTAGAAAAGGAGGAAGCGCATTCTATGAAAGGAGGGCAAAAGAAGTGCTTTAAAATATTCCTAAGTTTTGTTATTTGAAGGAAAATTACTCTGGGTTCTCAAATTTCTTAGCTTCAATGACAAGAATCTTTTTCTACATTCTTAACGGTTATAGGAATATTTCAATTTAAAGGAGGTAATTTCTTTGTCACTCAAAGGTCATTTTTTGCACACGATGGCTAATTAAACCTTGACCTACGGTTTAAAGTGGATTCCGAACGACTACAAACATCCATGCCAAAGGTGGGAGTCGAACACACAAACTTTTAAACCGAAGGCAAGAACGCTAACCATTTGGCTGCCAGCTCGGCTATCAATTCAAATCAGTACTAATCAAGTTTTTAATTAATTATAAATGCTGTAATCAAAATTTCGGAAACATTCAAAGCATTTTAAAATAAAAACTATAAAGTTAAGTTACTCAGACGCAGATGTACTTACGCAAATTCTATTCTTTAAATGTATTTCTTAGTGGCCATTTAATTCAACTATGGACAGAATCTTGCGAGTCATTCAGAATGAGTTTAGAGTAACCATATAAACTCAAAAAGGGAGAAATCTTATTCTGCCCCAAACAGCTTTAGTTTTTGCATAGATAGATAATTAAAAATTTTGATTTTATTAAGTAGAACTTTTTCAGGAAAATTTGATTAGATATCCTACAAGCAAGTAAAATTTTAATTGTTTCCCCAATTATAGAATAAATTTGTTCTTCCCCAGAAGTGTCTAATGTAAACAAGTTTCTCAATATAATTTACATATAAGTTGCTAAACAGCATGAACCAGTGAAAACGAAAGACACTAAGTTTAGAAATATTTGAGTTATTTTAATTCTATTTAAAACTAATATGTATTCTTTCACAAAACTTGCCAAAGGAAATATAATTATAATATACCACTGAAATCTATAGTTAAACGATATTTTTAAAAGAAAAAGTATCAGTGCAGTTCTAACGAAACGGCATAATTTTTGATTACATTCTGTATTTATGAAATTTAGAAAACTTTTAAATTTAGTTGTATGAATAATTTTTAATGATTTTTATAAAAACAAAGCCATTTTATAGGTGAGCATTTACAGAAAAATCAAGAAATATATTTATAAGCAACGGGATTCCTTTAGATAAATGGTTAACTACAATAAATTTAGAACGAAAGCTGTTCGATTAGAATCTTACGCTACCATTTCTACTTTAGAACAAGCTAGCCATAAATTAAGACTCGAGACACTGACATGAAATCGGCACTATAATGGTCAACTAATAATCAATGTAACTCAATATTTAAAAAACAAAATTCAAGAAAAGTAATTCGACTTACCCAATTTGTTCTAACTGATGACTTCATTAACTTGAGAGCTCTACACTGTAAAAAAAAAACGGAAGAAATACAGTAAAAATCAGTTATTTAAATAGCTGTCATAGGAAGACTAATGATTACAGTTAATTTTGCTGTAAAATTCAGCCGTAGAAAATCGTTTGCTGGTCATGCGCATTTATAACATTCAGCCGTAGAAAATCGTTTGCTGGTCATGCGCATTGAATCGGCGGGATAAATGTTTCTTCTGTTCCTGTGACAAATAAATCAAATTAATTTCCCCATTTATTTGCACTTGTTTTGGTTTGGTGAAGTTGGTGTTATTT
Organism: Latrodectus hesperus; assembly: GCA_037975125.1. NCBI lineage: Eukaryota > Metazoa > Arthropoda > Arachnida > Araneae > Theridiidae > Latrodectus > Latrodectus hesperus. Next base: position 41,125 of record JAJQOW010000650.1, on the reverse strand, counting down.
TGAGAATAGTTGTTCTTTTAGTTGAATTTCTATTGAAATTTAACCACCAAATATAAGGTAACGTATACTTTTCTTATTGTTTATTATGGAAGTTGTTAGCTAACTTTGATATGCATAAATTCTTATAAATTTGACAACATTTCAAAAAATTCTAAGCTGAATTTACAAATGATCATATTTACTAGTATTAATTCAGTGTCAATATTTTTTTACTTTTTATTAATATTTAAAATATTTTATCGTAGTTTGGTAACTTAATTGATTAATATTTTAATTATCAAATTTTCGACGAAATTCGAATTGTATTTAAGTGCTTCTGTTATAAAAATGTTTAGCCATATTTCTTTCGAAATTAAAATTGCATAATCATCTATTCTATTTTTTTTAGATATAGATAATTAAATATATTAACGGAATTTCTATTTTAATTCGTTGTTGAAAATTCCTGATTTTTCTTTCGTTGTAAAATGATATAATTTATTGTATATTAATTAAATATGACATAATTTTCTTATATTTTCTAAATAAATTTTTTGATTAGAATTTTATAAAAAAATGTGTATGTTTTAATACAGATTGTTAAATAGCATTCTAATTATGATCATGAATTCAATTCCATTTTGTAACATGCATTAAAATCATTTTTTAGGTATAAATGTTTGTAAATTCTTTCAATAAAATAATATTACAAATATTGATATTTATTATAATAAATGGTCTTGTGTTTAGAATTTGCATGAAATGTAAAAATGCATTTCAATGAAAAATCTAATTCTTTTTTAAAATACCTCTATTTTTTAAAATCATTATTATATAACATATATATATAAGAAATATTCCTTTTTTAAATACATATTAGGAAGTACTATTCGAATTAAGGTAATTTATTCAGAAGATGCAAAGTTCATTATTTTATAACCATGATTAATTTCTTAAATTTATATTTATTAGAACATTAATTAAAAGTCTGTTTGGGAAATCTTGTTGGTTGTTTGATATTTATAAAACAAAATTTCTGGCAACACATTTATTTGTAAAAAACATTGTTACTGCAAATTTTACTTTATTTTATTAAAAAGTTGCAAAATTTGTAGTACTATTTATGATTTATTTACATGTTAGTGAAGGAATCTGAAATTCATAAAAAGAAAAGCTAATTTAAAATTGTAATTATAAAACAAATACATTAGTGAAAACTTAGTAATTTGTTCTCACATAACTTATTTAAAATGTATCGTGCTCAAGATTTTTTTAATATTACCGTGCACATTTAAACTATCTTTCAATATAATCACACTTTTTAAAAAAATTTAAATATATCTATGTTTTGCAAAAATAAGAATTTATGAAGAAAGTGTGTGTGATTTGTAAAGGAAATTTTAATAATAGAATAATCACAAATAACTTTTAGTAGTAAGACTGTTCAGAGTAAAGCCTCTTCATGTCAACTTCAGCCATATTTGATAGCTGGAATAGGTATTGAGAGAGAGAGAGAGAGAGAGAGAGAGAGAGAGTTTTTGTAAGCACGTGTATTTTTAAAAGTTTTCTATTTTTCCTTCATTATGATGACTGACATGGAAGCCAAAATGCAGAGTATTTTTAGATGTTATATAATTTATTTTCTGCTCTTTAGCAATTTTATTTAGCTTTCAATGACTTGTTGCTACTTGTCAACTGCTTTACTTATAAAATTTTAATTTTGTGCTTTAAATATAAAAATATCCAAAGATAATATGTGAGTATCCAATAAATGAGATGCACATAGTTATAATTTGTTTTACTAACTTAATCATTGGAGAAGCAATTATATGTATTTTGTAAAACATGTTATATAATTCAAAGGCTAATATAATTTAAAACAACTCCTAATATTCTATATATTTCTTGCTAAAGAGAAACTACGTAGTCATAATTTTTATTTTTCTTGACTTTTCAGATGTATTCTTGCATACGTTGTAGTTTTTCTTCTGCACAATTACGTGGCTATGCTTTGCACTTTTCCATTCATAGAAATGAAAACAACATGAAATTTCCATGTGTTATTGCTAAATGCAATCGCCAATTCAAAAATTATAACACTTTTAAATCACACATTTTACGAACACATGCACCTGTTAATAAAACCATAAAACCAAAGTTTTCTATGATTTGTAAACATTGCAATCAGAAACATCAAAATTATCATTCTTTTTTGGTTGATTTGAAATCACATATCACAAATAATATAATTGTTGATTGCCCATTTTCGAATTGCCACAGTTCTTTCAAAAATAAATCCAGTTTTGCCAGTCATATACGAAGAAAACATAAAAATAAGGATAAAACATTTTCAGAAAAATTACATTCATTTGACATAAATGATGATTTAGAAACACTCAATAATTCTGATGTGAATATTTTTACAGCTTCTCTCTCAGAATTAAAACATGATTTAGATAACTCAAATAATGTCTTAGATTCAGATACAACAACAAATAATGACTTAACGTATGATTCTTTTGAAAGAAATTTATGCTTATTTTATTTAAAATTACAGTCCATTTATTTTATACCATCAACAACTATTCAAGTAATTATTGATGAAATTCAGACTTTGCAAAATTTCAATACGAATCTCATAAAACACAACATTAAACAAAAATTATCAACTTTGTCTATTCCTCAGAGTCAAATCTCACAAATTCTTGAAGTTATTACACAAAGTGACTTATTTTCTTTGTGTAATGGTACTACATTAGGAACAAATCATATGCGCACAAGTCATTTTAAAAAAAAATTTAAGTATGTTGCACCTGTTCAAATATTTCTTGGAAAAAATAATTACAACCAATATAGTTATGCACAATATATTCCCATAAAAGAAACTATCAAAAGTTTGCTTTTTAGTATCCCTCCTTCCATGAATGTCAATTCAATAAACTGTGGCAAATTAACGGACTTCATCGATGGAAAACTCTTTAAAGAAAATAAGTTTTATCGTAATTATCCTGACGCATTAAAGATTATTTTATATCAGGACTCATTTGAATTAGTTAATCCTTTAGGATCAGCCAAAAAAAGGCATAAAATTCTGGCCTTTTACTTAACTTTAGGCAATTTAAATCCGGTTGATAGGATGAATATTGACAACATTCAACTAGTTTTATTATGTAAAGAAATGGACTTTAAATATTTTGGGCAAGAAAAACTTTTTTCAAAATTAATTACCGATTTAAGAGAAATTGAAACTAATGGCATTTGGTTAAATAATGTTAATATTAAAGGAACATTGTATTCTGTTCTTGGAGACAATTTAGGATCTCATGGAATAGGTTTTGTGGAAAATTTTACTGCACAGTATTTTTGTCGTTATTGTTTGATAACTTCAAAAGAATTTCAGGAAAATCCTTTAAAACTTGGAGAATTACGTAATCCTAATAATTATAAAAGGGCTAATTGTGATAAGGAGGATAAGAGGAATAAAATTTGATTCCATTTTAAATACTTTAGAGCATTACCATGTTTGCCTACCAGGTTTACCACCCTGCCTTGCCCATGATATATTAGAAGGAATAGTGTCATATGATATGGCATTATACTTACAATATTTTATTAAAGTTCAAAAAGTGTTTGATTATAAGGAAGTAAATTATTTGATTTCAAATTTTAAGTACAATGGGAATGACTCAAAAAATAAGCCTGCAATTGTAAATGTATCATGCAACAAATTAGGGGGTAAAGCAGTTCAAAATTGGAGTTTTTTACGCCTCTTTCCTCTAATTTTTAAGTCTTATTTAAGTAAACTTGATGAAAAAGTTTGGAGCCTGATTCTACAATTAAAAGAAATAGTTGAAATAGTATGTGCACCAAACATACATATCACTCAAATTGCTTGTCTGAAAGGTATGGTTGAAGATTATATAGATTGCCGCAGAATAAAATTCCCTGATAATAGTTTAAAACCTAAACATCACTATTTATTGCATTATGCTGAATTATCTGTATTATTCGGACCTTTAATAAGAATGTGTACTTTGAGATTTGAAAGCAAACACATTTTTTTAAAAAATGTGCACAAACATCTCACAAATCACGCCTTGATAAGCTTCTCTGTTCGCTAAATTTAATTTATGCTTTTTGTTGTAATGATTAATAGGTTATTTGGTAAATTATTGTTAGTGAAATCAGTATTATGTTAGATATCAGACAAGAAGAGTGACAGCAAAATTTATGTTTAGTTGGCTCTCTAGAGCACTTCTGCAGAAGTTTTCATATTTTTAAATGCGTTAATTGATATCATAGTTTTGAAACAAAAGCATAAATAATTCAACTTAGAACTTGAAAAGCAGCTCATTTACGATCAAAGCACTTTAATTTCGAAACATTTTTCTCGATTTATAACTTGTTATTAAATTGTTTTGGCAAAGCGAGTGATCATTTACATTTATTCTGCAAATTTATGCGAAACAAAACTACAGGGTTTAATGGAAAATAGATGTATTTCACAATTAAATGTCTAATGTGGGATTGCTTGCATTAAATCTCTATTTCACTGAAAATTTTTAAGTGTATACGGGGGAGATAGAAATTGTGGCGTAGAAATTCGGCTATGTTCTTCTAGTATCTTTGGATTTAAATGCTAAAAATTATTATCTTTTTAATAATTATGGAAAACATTGGTTTTGTGAATTACAAGGATAGTAAGAATAAAATATCTAATAATTTTCCTAAGAGAATTGCGCATTAAAATAAATTTTGCCTTTTATGCTAGTTAACAAGTGTTTTTAACGGTATAAAAACATTAAAGTTTGCAAGGTAATGAAAAGAAATTTCTTTTTCGAATGCTTCGAATTGTAAGTTTAATAATCCTAGGAATTTATAATTTTAACTTTTTAAATACTACTGTATTAATCAATTTGCAAATATATCCTTAAGGTTTAAATTTAAAATTTCCTAAAATTTGAATTTTTAAATTTCAAATTACTAATTAAATCAGGTTTCGTAAAAATTTTGTGATTCCTAGAATTCTTGCAGTCTAAATATTAACTTCTCTTCAAATTTCTCAATAAATATATAAAGTTTCAAAATGCAACACGATCTTTTAAAACTAAGAATTAGAAAATGTGTATCTTGCATACATTCAAATTCGTTTCAAAACTACCACGTAATCTTCGAAAAAAACATTTAAAGTTGAGAATAGGAAAATACTCATAAGCTTTAAATTTTAAAGATCTCTCATTAAAGTTGTGAAAAATTTATATGTTTACTTTATATTAGATTCCTCAAAGTACACCCTGTAGAGTCTTGAAAAATACAATCAGGTTACTGAATTCTTTCAATAGATTTTAGCTTACTACACTCAAAAATAAGGATAATTTATGTATATTATCCTACCAGTAACTGTAGCATTATTAAACTTAATAATTTTACGCGAATTATCAGCTTCAATCGTGATTCATAGCATTCTTTAGAATACATTTACTAAAGTACTTTCACCGTTTGGCTAAAAATATGTAAAATCAGATTTCTAAAAGCAGTTATAAAATCATTAGTACTTTCTCTTCTAATATTTTTTCTTACTACTCATTGCTCCTTCATGAGCTTGTATCAGTAATTCTCTAGAAATATTAAAGAATTTTCAACCCTTTCTTAAATGATATCAAAATAACTAGGGTAAACATTTTAAAATAGTGTAAACGTCATTTACAAAGCACTATACGGTAAGAAATATTAGTTTATAAAACATTAGAGAAAATAGCACAGAAAATTTTAAAAAATATCAATTTTCTGAATACGTTTCATATTAATTTCAGAACACTCACAAAACCTTCTGTCCGAAGATGACAGCTGATTGGGTTAAGTTTGATAAACAGCAGCTGCTATTAGCATAACTACTGTCATTACAAGAGCTGAGCTTATGCTCGTTTGAGGTCTAACGAGAACGGCAAGCACCAGAACTCCTTCATACTTGAGGCCGGACGGGAACGACTGGCACGAGAGCTCCTTCTCACTTGAGGCCGGACGGGAACGACAGGCATCAGTGCTCATTCCCGCTTGAGGCTGGACGGGAACGACAGGCATCAGTGCTCATTCCCGCTTGAGGTCGGACGGGAATGACATGCACCAGAGCTCCTGCTAGCTTTATGACTCACGGGAACAACAGACTCCAGACCTCTTGCTGGTCTTAGGACGGACGGGAATAGCATGCTCCGTAGCTCCTTCTCACTTGAGGCCGGATGAGAACGACAGGCACCATAGCTCCTCACTTGAAGCCGGACGGGAACGACAGGAACCCGACTTCTTCCTCACTTGAGGCCGGACGGGAACGAGAGGCACCAGAGCTTCTCACTTGAGGCCAGATGGGAATGAAAGGCACCAGAGCTTCTGCTTATTTGAAGCTTACATATTGAAAGAATCGTAAAATCCACGTCATAGATGTGTCAAAACGTAAGCATTAGGTTGGTAAAAGAAAGTGTCTTGTTCATTTAAAGGTCAAGTATCAGATTCAGTTTGAAGAGTTGAGATCTTATTTACTGTGAAGTAATTTTAGACAATTTGCTCAAATTTTTTGGGGTAGGCTGTATCCTGTGTAAGCGTTTATTTATATGGAATAAAAAACAATGATAAAATACGGTGGAGGTGGTAAAAACGGCTCAGGTATGGAACAAAATGAATTTAAGGAGCTTCGACGAAACAACTTGAATAATGCTTTAATTGCATGTTGCCAAAACTGTCTCTCACATACCTGAGCCGTTCGCCAATCCGAAATCGGTATGGATGAAAACGTCTCCTGCCACTCCGCCTGAGTGGCGACTGAGCGGAACCAGTTGGAGGTGGTGGTGGTGGAGGAGGCGGTGGCACAACAGCAGCAGGAGAAAGTGGTGAAATTGGAGGTGAGGAGGTTGATGGATATACGAATCTCCTTGGTGGTGAAAAAACGGCTGGAAAATCTGCAGGAGGGGAAGGGCTATAATTGGTTGGTGGCGACTGATTTTGTACTGTAGGTGGTGGTGGAGTAAAACTAGGTGGTGGTGGTGGAGTAAAACTTGGCGCTGGAGGTGGAACCGGGGGTGTAGAGGGAAGATACCGCCTCAGTACAACCCTCGGTTGATTTCTTAATATGGCCTGGATGTTAATGGCCGGTGGTGGTGGCTGAGCTGGCATGACCGGTGCGGGTGGCTGAGGTGGCACGGCCGGTGGGGGTGTTGGAGCCCTTTGTTGTTGGCGTCCTGTATAAGAGCATATAAGTTTAGTATTCATAAAAGTTTAATACCAAAACTTATTCTTAAACTAAATATTAGTTCTGTGGAATACTGCAAGTTCTCTTAGCAGTGGAATGTACAGGGCTTACTTCAATTATTCATTCGTTCAGAAAAAGCTATATTTTCAAAATTATTCATACACATTCGAGATGCTAGAAGAACCACAAAATTGAAGTGTCTGCCGTAAATGATGAGTTTCCGAAATTGACCATATTTCACATGGGGTGAGAAAGAACGATGTTACTACCGCTCCATTACTGAGACATTCAAGAATATAAAAATCTTTCCTATGATAATTTGTTTATTGTATGTTAATGGTTTCATTGAGACAGTAGGCTCCATCTCATGAATAAGGCGCCCTGTATTGGCATCTTTTCAGCTTTAATGCCAGTTAACAAGAATCCATTTCTGACATTCTTGTTTGAGATGACAGCGTGGGAGTGGAACAATGAGAAGCTGGAGTGAGGATGAGGCTGCACTCTTCACTTCCTTATCAGCTTCCTCGTTGCCTTCTGTTCCAGCATGGGTCTTAATCCATTTTAGTTGGATGGACAAGAAATTAACTAATTCAGCTTGGACAGAGCGAGCTATAGGACTTGTTGATGCTGGGTTGCTGATAGATTTAAGTGCTGCCTGGCTATCTGACCAAATAGTTACAGGAAGTCGTTGCCTTTTTGCGAACTTAACAGCTTCTTTGATTGCAATTACCTCTGCCTGGAAGACAGAGTTCGCATTGCGGAGTTTCTGCTTCCATGTGTGGATTTTAGAGTTGTTTAGGTAGGCAACAAAAGCTGTGCCTACTCCTTCAAGTTTTGATCCATCTGTAAATATGTGTAGGAGTGTCCGGCAAAAACTGCAGAGGGGTTGCTTCTTCGTCTATTGTGATGAGCGTGTTGATATTAAAAAGACCAGGATGATTTGTATCCAGACTTAGTTTCGCCTCAACATCAGATGGTAAGGGGAGAAGAGGTTCTAGGCACTGAACTCCAGTCTTAGTGAGGTTGATGAGCTTTGCCTCTGCTTAAACTTTCAGATGAAGGGGAGGAAGACCAGTAATGAGTTGTAAGGCTGAGGTTGGGGTAGTTCTGAAAGCACCAGTGATGCTGAGAAGGAACTTTCTTTGAATGGATGAGAGCTTTTGAGATGTCTTGGATGTGAGTGAAGTTCCCCAAACGGCAGCACCATGGCATATCATGCGTTCAATGACTGTCTTGTTGAGTATGATCCGGTAATGTTGGTTAATTCCCCATTCATTGCCTGCAATTCTGCGTAGTTTTCCTTACAGAAGAAGCGCTTTATTGCCTTGGGAGATATGATTTTAAAGTTAAGTTTTTTTTATCAAGGATCACTCCTAGCAGCTTGATATGGTTAGCTTTTTGAGTCTGTGGTTTCCCCAAAGTATCTGCGGTCCACACTTGAGTTTTGCAACGAGCATGAATTTAGTTTTCTCTAGGGAAATGGATAGATGGTTTTCATCAGCCCACGCCTTGAAATGTGTAAGGGCTAGAGTTGAAACCTTCCTAGCTTCTTTTCACTTTTGGCGCCAACAACGAATGTAAAATCGTCCGCAAAGGCTTGAAGGTGGATTTGGCTGCTCGTGTCAACATCTTTGCTTATATTGACCCAGTTGAATTTCAAAGGTGCATCAGCGACAATATTCCAAAGAATTGGGCCACTACAAGATCCCTGTGGGCACCCTATTGATTGGCTTCTAGAGGCAATGCCCATATTAGTTGGAAGTAGGGCCGTTCTGTCGTTAAGGTTGTTGATTAGGATGTTTGTAATATTGGCCGGGCTATTGGTGCCACAGAGTTGCTGCTTAAGTTTATAATGGTTTATATTGTCAAAGGCTTCTTTTATGTCTATTGTGATAACTGCAGTGTGGAGATTCTGGCTACGAAGAGTTTGGATTTTCTTGGTGAGTGTCAAGAGGGCATCATCGACAGAACGGCCTTGTCTAAAGCCAAATTGGTTTTGATGGAAGAAGCTGTGGTTTTCCAAATGAAAAGACAGTCTCTTAGTGGCAAGTTTTTCAAGTACTTTCCCAAGAGTTGGTAGGAGGGAGATAGGTCTATAGGAGCTGACATTAGATTTGTCTTTGCCTTCTTTATAGAACAGAATAATAATTCCAACCTTGAAGCACCGAGGAAAATAGGAAAGCGACAAACATTTGTTGAACAAGCTATGCAGGATGTTGGGAAATGACCTGTTGATAGTTTGAATAATATTGTCAATCCCATCGAAGCCTGGAGCTTTGCCTTTTTTAGGGTGTTAATAACTCTCGCTATTTCTTGTTTGCTGAAGGGGACGTCATCTGTCGCAGTTACATTTGAGACAAAGGCTTGGCTTTGGGTAGTGGGGAAAAGTTTTGCAAAAATATTTGTGAGAAAAATAGAAAGAAAGAAAAAATATTTGTGAGAAAAAAAGAAAAAATATTTGTGAAATAAACGAAAGGGTCGTTAAAAATTGAATAACACAGATTTCTAAGACAGTTAAATTTCAAACTGTCAACAGTCTATGTAAGTAGAGCTTAACTGTAGATAAAAATGCAGAAAGCATGTAGGATATAAAAGTGTTTCAGTAGTTCGGATTACACACTTCTCTTAATGTATGGAGATTATTAGTAATATTTCTTTTTCAAAGTTAATTATCAAGTGTAAAGTAATTTCTGAGTAAATAAAATTCTTTAATATGCTGCATTTTAAAAACGAGCTTCTTTATTATGAAATTCTTCAGTATTGTGATTCCTGTACTTCAATAATTATTGTGCAAATTGAAATGTATGGTTAAACGTTATACCGTACAGAACATTCTCCTTAAACTTTTTATGTACTAAACGCTAAGAGAAATATTTGTGATACTTAGCATAGAGCAATTTAACGTTACAAAATATTTATATTCAGATACGCACTGTGAATGTATGTTGAGCAATTTAAATGATGTGTGCAGAAAGAGATTAGTTTATTTATTGTCTAAAAATGTTTTAATTCGTATGTGTGCAAAACTTTGTATTAAAATTATAGCACAGTTACAGTGGCTTATTGTCTTGTGTTTTAATTTAGATGAATTAACTTTAAAGCTAATACGTCACAATTTTTTTTTCAACGAGCTGTGATTTTAAACTGAACTCCTGTGTTATAAAAGTAATATTGGTGTTCAAGAAAAGAGATTCTTTGTATTGCATTTGAGAAGGAATAGGTCTGTTATTTGCATATTAGGCTTCAAGTAACGATAGAGCAAAAATATTGTATTATGTGATCATTCTTTGGAAGATGCTCATTGAAAAGGGGGTTATTTGTGACAGGAAATTATGTATTAGGTATTTAACAGTATGTAGCAATGATTGTTTTTGTATCTGTGTTTGTTAAACAGTTTTGAGAAGCAGTGTGGTGGTATTTCTAATCTTGTGTGTGTTGCTTTTTGCATTGGAGGTGGAAATGTATTTAGGGGAAGGCTATAAGTTGTGATTTTTTATATATATATAAGTGAAATTATAATTTAAACTTATATAAGGGGAGGCTATATTAAGTTCACAAATTTGAGTGCCTCCAGCTTGAATCAAGGGAGCTATATTACTTTGGAGCATGGTTTGCCTTTCATGAACTGCAATTTGTGTTTATCAAATACAATAACCATTATTTTGGGGAAATAATAACTTCCCAATATTAATTCTATGAGAATACTTCGTGATTAAGTCTCATCTAAGTTTTCTACCATCATTCGCAGGACTTTACAAGGAGGTGGAAATATTTTAAGGGGAGGCTATATTAAGTTTTGATCCACAAGTTTGAATGCTTCCAGCTTCAATTAAAGAAGCTTCCAATTCATATTAGTATAATAGCTTTGCTGAACTATGGAATATTTATTGGTAGAGGAGAAGCTCTTTGCTCTCTCGATCATGTACAAATCGTACTGTTCTGACAAATATGTGGTGGCATTTTTATTACATAGAAGTGTGGAAGTACATTGTGGGGAGGTTAAATTTCAAGTTTAATTCCACAAGTTCTTATGGTTTTAACTTGACGTATTACTTTGGTAGTATACAAACATTGCTTTCATGAGCTTCAAATTTATATTTACAAATACAATATTCGTTTGTTTGTTGAACTTGTCAATATCTCCATTCTGAGAATACTTCTGAGTGCACTTATTTCTGATGCAGAACACTCGTAGTGGTCTACAGTCATTCGTTCACCAGAATCGTATATATTTAGCTAACGTTCTTAATAGGCTTGCTTTGTGGTCACATGTTGTATTTTTTTCATGTTCTTTATACGGAGGTGGAAATATATTTCTTCATGGGGAGGATTTGTCAGTTTATTTTTTGGAACATTTCTGTGAATGTATATTAGTAAGGAATGTTACTCTGGGCATGTTTAATTAAAAGAGTTATGCTTTTCTAGTAAATGTACTTTTTTCATAATCCTGTTTCCTTTGTGGGATGTTTTTTCGTTAAAGTCTTGCTCTCTGTTATCTTGGTGTTATAACGTTTAATTTCATACTATATTTGGCATTACAAATAAATTTAAGGAGGAGGTATAGCGATAGATTATTCTGAGGATGATACTTTCTTGTTGGTTCTAGGGTGAATTTACATTCAGGGGTTGTACTTTTGTATGATCTTCAGTTGCATTAGTAGTACTATTGTTATCCAAATGGGCTAATATTCCAAATTTTTGGCTCATTTATTATAAGGAGGTGGAATTGTATATTTTTAGGGGTTAGGCTTATAATCAGTTTTTTTCTGACAAGAATGGAAAGTTCATTCTGAGGTGGAATATTGAGGAAAATATGATTTGTGCCTTAGATGCTCCGCAAGGGCATATTGATGGTTTCTGGCATGTTACCAAACACGTGACAGAACGCAGCTGGAAAGGCTGAAGTATAAAATGTTTGAGATGGATATTTTCCATTTATTGGAGTGAACATTATATTACAAACAACAGTCTTGGAGGCTTCAAAGGGGGTATTCTGGAAACTTTACAGGGGGTGTCTTGATGGTTTCAAGCATGTGGTGGATCCTTCAAGTGCATTATAACATGCAGCTGGAAAGATTGAAGTATGTTGTAAGATGAACAATTTCGATTTACTTTAGCACGAATTCTTTTATAAGCAACATAGTCTTGGAGGCTTCATAGGGGGTGTCTTGGACGTTTCACAGGAGGTATCTTGCTGGTTTCTTGTCTGAAGTAGATCTTGCAAATACGTTACAACATGCAACTGGAAATGCTGAAGTATATAATGTTGTAAGATGGACATTCTCGTTTTGTTGGAGTAAGGATTATGTTATAAACAAGTCTTGTGGAGACTTCAAATGGGATGGTTTCTTGCAAGTGGTAGACCTTACAAATAAGTTACAATAAGCAGCTGGAAGGACTGAAATTTATAATGTTGTAAGAACATTTTCGATTTCCTGGAGTTAGGTTTATGTTATAAAGGATACAGGGGTGGTGGCTTGGTAATGTCTTGGAAGTGGCCTGGTGGTGTCTTGGAGGTGGCATGAAGTGATTCAAAATGAAGAGGTGGTGGTATTGGTTATTGTTCTGCAGTTTTATCGGTTTAAATTTGTTTTGAGTTCATAACTTTTCTCAAATGCAACTCGTAATTATTTTTATGTTTATTTAAATGTGTAGCTGAAATGTCTCAATGAAATTCTATTTGTCACACACCTATTATGACTGTAGAAGTAATTAAATTTGTATAACCATTGTTAATTTAAGCGCACACATACCTGTGTTGATATATTTGTTTATTACATGTTTAAATTTCATTTTTTTAAACAAGTTGTTTGACCATTATATTTGCTCACACAGAACTGTGATTTATGTTATTTTGCTTTTTAGTATTATTTCTTAAGCAACAAGTATTGCTTCATCTTCAGCTTAAATATGCAGTTTGTAAAGTTTATTATTTTTGTAAATATAATGCATTTGGTGGGTATTGTATCTAACAGCTTTTATGTATTTAAAATGTTGAATAATAAATATTTAATATGTCTTTGTAATTTTTTCTGAAATATTTTCTGACATTCATTTTACCATAAAATCAATACTAATGTTTACACATCAGGAGTATATTTTAGAGGAACATATCTTAAAATTAATAGAATGTGTTAAATGAGAAACTTTTCATATGCTGATACCTAATATTTGTTATATCAAAACTATTCAAACGTTATAAGAAAAGTAACCCTATAATTTGACAAAAATTAGACCTCCAAGAAATTAACACCGCAATATTTAGATCATATCTTTTAAGTTTTGATACGAGGACAAAGTCCTGCATATTTTACAGGTGAATGCGCCATTTAAATATGAATGTCATTTATACATCATCAAAGCATTCTGGCCATTAGTGTTACATAGTTTGTGTTGTTTTGACTCCCATCTCAATCACGCCTTTTTGTGTCAATTGAAAATCTATTTTATTTTAACTTGTCACAAATCATTATTGGTAAGCAAAAAGAGTTAGTTGATAACTTCTTTTTGTTTTGTTTCCTACTAAATCTAAAAATGAAGAGCCACAATTGATAATTTAGTTTTAAAATTAATTGTTGATACTGTATCCAAGATTTCGTCGTAGTTATAATGTCAAAGCATTAAATATTTCTATTCTAATGGTGCACGCAGTGTGTGTTTTAAGTTTTCCTATTTTCACTTCTCGTAAGAACTATCGTTAAACAGGTCAGTAATTTTTCTTATTTCTTATAGTGCACTGTCACATCAACTTTATCCTTTTGACTATCCATCTTTTCAAATAAATACCAGAAGCCTTTGCCAAATTTCCATTGGCCTGTATAATATCAGCTCAAGGATTGAATGTGTTTTATTTTCGGCTCAATAATAAAGATTTCATTAGTCCCTGTTCGTAACTAATATTCTAATGAGAAAACTAGTTTATTTCACTGTGTTTTTATCAATTTTGCAACTCTTATTTTTGTCAATGTATTTAGATCCTAGAAAAGGAAATTTCAAGAATATTGCTTTATCGTTAAGTACTACATATTCCTCGTATTTCCTTAGGAGGGCTGCGAATTTAGAATTACAAAAACTCCAAAAATCCACGGAGACTTCATAAATCCCGGTATAACATTGACTATCGTAAAACCTATAAGGACCAGAGAAATTTAAAGGTTGTGTTTGGAAGATGTCCTACACAATTGCTGAACTTTTGGCTTTTAAGAAAGCAATACACGTATTTCTCAACGTCAAAGCCAGTGGAAATCTTTGTGTCAAATGTATCTTCTATTACACCTTCGGCATCTTTTAAATAATCGGTGATAAATGTTAGAGTAGCTACTGACATTTACCAGGAATTTTTCTTATAATAAAAAAACAAAGTTACTGAATACACTTCCCCCATTGAAATAGTTAACGTCATAAATAAATCATTTACTGAATTCTTCAGCTCCGATGCTTCAAAGCCTTATAGTCTTGAAATTTTAAGAACAAGATATCACGTGGAACAAAAATCCGTCACATTGCACCATAGACAAATTATGCCGTACAAATGTGCGTTTCACAAATATGAATTAAAGAATCTATTACATCAAGCAAATAATACTAATGTAAGACAAATGTGAGTTTAGTATGCATGAATTAGAGCATGCATTACAGAAATCAAGAAACAATACCAGTGCAGGACCAGATGTGATCAGATTTAATATGCCTCCAAATTTGTCCAGATTCTCTTGAATCTACTTTGGCTGTACAATAGAATCTGAATCGAAAATATATACCCATCCGCGCTTGCCAGGAATCTATAGTTATTCTTATATTAGAGCTTTGTAAAGATCTCTCTAATCAGGTAATTTATTTCCCAAAAGTATTTACAACTTGCTCCAGTGAACCACGTATGGCCAATGCTCGTCTCGTCTATATATTAGAAACAGATAAATGAATTTCTGCTTATCAGAGTGGATTCCGTAAACGAAAGTTCGTAGAATTCATTTGTCGATTTTTGATGTAGATAAGGCATTCTCTGAAATCGTGCAAGATTTTGGTTTACGGCCTCACCTTCCCCCTTTTATCCAAAGCTCCTTACACTCGTGCGTTCTTATAGTTCGTGAAAGGAATAACGCAGGGAAAATTTTTCAAGCTTTGCACTATTCAACATTCTCAACAACGTCATTCTTAATAATTTTCAACCACAAGTATATGGTGTACTCTACGTCTATTATCTGTAAATCTCTTGTCAAAAAAAAGGATCTGACATACGATTTGTTGCGAGGCAACTGCTACTGGCATTGAAAAATTGTGACTTAATGCAAACGGCAAAAATTGCTTCCATTTCTGCAGATAAAAAGTCTTCATTCCGATTCCGAATTAAAAACTGGAAATTTTCTATCTCAGTTAAGAAGATTAGGTCCCTCGGTGTTTTTTTTATATAGAAAATTTAACTTTCTTTTATGTGTTACACCTGCGGAAGACATATGAAATGTCATTAAATACATTTAAGGTATATTATCTTATACATCTTGGGCTGCCGTTGGAATTTTACTGATTCGAGTATACCAGAGAGAGAGAGTCAGCTATATCATCTCGCATTGATTATGGGTCAGCTCGACCATCTATTCGTAGATTGCACACTGTATACCGTTCTGCTATTAGAATTTGTTTTGGTTTTATTTTTAATAATAAAAAACCAAAACAATAGAATAGTAGAATAGATTCAAGGGTGCATTCCTACCAAATATACTACGCAATTTTAATATATTCGGAATATTTTTAAAAGATATAGCCTAATATTGTAATTTGATAATCAGATTATTCAAATCTTTTGTCATACGAGGTCTGATTAATAGATCATGATTTTCACCAAATATTTAATTTCTATTGAAATAAATACTCGTAATAATTCTAAAGTACCTTTTACTATAAATGAACAACATGATTTCAATAGTGGTCAAATATTTTATGAGTTACCTCCACATTTTATAGTTTTCAAAGGAACACAAATTCATTCGCTTGTAGCATTAGGCAATACAGGAATTACTCGATTTTTCTCCCAAAATTTATATACAATAATAAAAGACACTTATGATAGATTTAACAAGGCATTCTTTCAAAATACACGAAACAATTTTAATATATCAGGGATTTTTCTTAAGCTATAGCAAAATATTGCAATTCGATCTCTATCGGAATCTCCAACTCTCTCGTCACTGAGAACTGATAAACTAATGTAGAATTTCACCTCGTATTTAATATTTATAATAAAATTAATACATGGAATACCTTCTGATGTACATTTTAAAATATATAAACAAAATAATTCCAATTACGACCAGATATTTATTGAGTTTTTTCCACATTTTTTAGTTTTCAAATTAGCACAAATTCATACACATGTAGCATAAAGTAATACAGAAATTATTGGATATTTCTTCCACAATTTATTTTCAAAAAGAAAACAAGCACTTAGAATAGATTTTATGGTGCATTCCTTCCAAATACACTAAATAATTTTAATATCTTGGGGATATTTTTTAAGATACAGTCAAATATAGTAATTTGATTATCATCAGAATATTCAACTTTTGCCATATGAGGCCTGAAAAATTAATGCAGATTGTAACCAAATATTTAATTTCTATAATATAATAAATACATGTAAATCATTCTTATGTACATTTTATTATAAAAAAATTGATTGATTTAAATAGTGACCATATATTTAGTGAGTTATGTCTACATTTTATTGTTTTCAAAGGCGCAAAAATTCATTTACATGTAGCAATAAGCAATACAGAAAGTATTGGGTATTTCTTCCAAAAAGTTTTTTTCAATAATAATAATACACATTTTTAGAATAGATTTAAGGGTGAATTCTTTTCCAAATAAACCAAACAATTTTAATATCTGGAGAATATTTTTTAATATACTGCCAGATGTTTTAATTTGGTCATCATCACAGAATCTTCAATTCTCTTGTCACCTGAGACCTGATAAATTAGTGAAGATTTGCACGTAATATTTAAATCCTAAGATAAAAAAATGCATGTAATACATGTTCTTGAGTACATTTTTTATTATAAATTTAACCAATGAGATTTAAAAACCCAGAGTCCTCCAAAATTAGGAGCTCCAGGTGGAATAAAGGATTATTTAATTTGTTCAGAAGTTAGGAACTTACCTACCACCTCATCCGGATGGGTTGCTAATCTATGTAATTGTTTATGTTCTGACTGGGCAGCCACAGAATTTTTTCCATTGTCTGAGAAAAGGGTCCTACATTTGCCACGTCAGGCAAAGAATCTTTTCAACGCTGCAATAAATGCCTGCGATGTTAAGTCACAAACTATCTCAATGTGAATAGCCTTAGTGGCCATGCAGGCAAAAATAGCAACATAAATCTTATGAAGTGTACCCTTTCTTTGATTTCTATACCTAATAAGGAATGGTCCTGCAAAATCTACACCAGTATTCGTAAATGGAGGATTTACCGTAACTCTATCCTGAGGAGGATTTCCCATTAATTGCTCTACTACCATAGGCTTGTTTTTTTATACAAATTACGCAATTATGTACAATTTTCCTTGCCAGGTTTCTGCCATTTATAGGCCAAAATTTTTGTCTTGTGTAATACAAGAGAGTTTGTGGTCCAATATGAAAATATTTTTTGTGCAAATGTTAAATAATTAAATAAGTTAGCTTACTTTTTGCAGGAAGAATAATTTGGTGTTTTTTCTGGTAACCTATATCGGAATTTTGAAGACGCCCTCCAACTCTGATGACACTGTTTGTATCACAGAAAGGATTTAAGGAATTTAAAGAGCTTTTACCTGGAAGGTGTTTATTTCTTTTTAAAGCCTTATACTCCTCTCTGAATTCTTCTAATTGAACCATGGAAATTAATTTAATTTCTGCGAAATGATATTCTCCACTGGAGATCTGCCCATAACGCTTGTCCTCCCTTGTTCTAATATTATGAAGAAATCTGAAACAGAAACTTAAAATTCTAATTAGTTTATCATAGTTATTGGTAATCTTAAGAATATGACCTAAAGCTGAATTTTCTATTGTAACAGTTAAATTAATGTTCTCGGGTTGTTGTTTCAGTTCCTTCAAGTACTCATTATTGTCCACAACAGATCCTGGAAAGCTAGTCTCTTGTAATTGAGTGGATTCCTTAAGAAATGCTGGTCCAGTCCACCACAGGTCCTTACTTATGATGTCATCTGGAGCTAAGCCTCTGGATATCAGATCTGCTGGGTTCTCTGTTGAGGACACATGTCGCCACTGACAGTTCGCAGTGAGCTCTTGTATGGCTGCTACTCGATTGCTGACAAATGTTTTCAGTTCGTGAGCCGATTTTTTTATCCAAGCCAAAACGATACTGGAGTCGGACCACAAAATTGTGGCACAGTCCTTGATGACTAAGGCTTTATTAACTTTCTGCATAAGTTCAGCCAGGAGCAGTGCTGCACAAAGTTCCAATCTAGGAACAGTGATCTGTTTTGCCGGAGCAATTCTGGATTTACTGCACAGAAGGTGAACCGAAATCGTTCCATCTGATAACTTGCACTGCGCATAAGCAACTGCACCATAAGCAGCCGTAGAAACGTTTGCAAAACCGTGAATCGTAACATTTCCATCATTCCAACAATGTCTTGGAATAACTAAGGTTTCTAGTTTTGGGAGAAGTGACACAAATTCTGTCCACCGTTCTAAAAGAGCAACTGGAAGCGTAGCATCCCAATCTGCATTTAAGAGCCAGATTTTCAAAGAGTTTCAATTTAAAATCCAAAATTATCAAATAAATTTGGGTTAGATACCATTAGAAAGTTTGGGTTATTGACATACATATAATAAGCAGTTAAGAATTCCTCTTGCAACATATTTACATTAATTTCAATAGGGTAACCATTTATATCAATTATAAAATATGTATCAGTGCAATCTAAAGTAATAAATTCGCACTTACCTCCATTAATGAAGTACTCGTCCAATAGTCTGTTATAATTCATGATACCATTGTTAACCATGTTTATATCACAGTTATTGTTCTGCTACAGAGCATTTGCTTCTTTTATACCATTCACAATACCGTTCACATAGTTTACATCAAAGGATGATGCTGGCACACATTCACTAATTATGTCATTGTTTAATGATCGCACGTTGTCACTGGGTGTATATCCGTGCACACAGGAATAGTTGATCAAGTCGTTGATCGTAAAAACGCAAATGCTTTCACACACACTTAAGGGAGAAATTTTAGGTTGATTGTTTATTTGTTGGATATCAATGCTAATCCAATTGATCAATGTATGTTAGTATTTTGTAACTGTGTATCATGAAATACACTAATATATTCAACAATCATTTATATGCAATTAAGAAATTTTTTTTCTTATAGAAAATAAATCAATTTTTTATTAAATAAATCTGTTTTTGTTTTAACTTCATTTTGTTAGTAAACAAAGATTTTAAAGTGAAATTTCTTACAAAATTATCATGAGTCACATGTTTTATTCAAATTATATAATAAGTATTTTAATATTAATAGAATAAGTATTTTTATATTATTTAAAATATAAAAAAATAATATTTTGTATTATAATATCTAAAGAAACTGATTTGCATTATTTTTATTATTTGAATTTTTGTAATGTTATTGAGGTACGATTTTTCAAAGATTTTATATTTAGATTATGAATCAACTACATTAATTAGTAAAGTTAATTTAAATATTAAATTTGCAGAAAAAGTTAACTAGTATTTTTATGATGAAAATTAAATAAGTTATTATATGTAATAAATTATTTAATAATAACTTATTGAAAATTATTTAATACGGAGTTAAACATTAGTAACAATTGAAAATTTTCATTGTTAAATACATTCGTTTTAGTTTATTGTTTTTAAGGTATGTTTGTATGCATGTAGACAAGTATAATTTATTTATATGAACATAAAGTATACAAATCCTACATTGAAATTAATTTAAAAAAAAAAGAAATTTCAATTTCCAAAACAAAATATTTATATTCCAAAATTTCTTGGTCTAGAACATTTTCCAGTAAAATTATGGAAAATGCTAAAAAGTTTTCCAAAAAAGGATGCATTTTGATTAAACGTAGTTTTGGTAAGAAAAGAAACGATCAGAATCAAACGCAAAAAAAAGTTTAAAAAAAGCGCTCGGAGAAACTCCCAAAAATATTAAAACCAAAAAATTAAAAAAGCTATAACATTTTCTAAAAAAAAGTAATTAAAGGCATCAAGGTAAGAAAAAATTTGAGGAGTAATTCACGGTTTTCAAGGAATCAAGTCGAAATTCCAGGAGTTTCAAGGGCTCTTAAAAAAGTTTTTGAAATTTAAGGAGTTTCCAGGAGTTGTGCGAACCCTCATTCATATAGTTTTATGAAATCTTTGAATTCTTGAAGAATATAGGAGCACAGAATCAAATCTACGCGTATGCTTTAGATATCACCCTGAAACCTTTACCAATGAAAATTTGCATTTCATTAATAAATTGCTGTATTGCAATGAAAATCATTATCAAAAAAGTGTATTGTTGCATTCTAATGTGTGTTTCTTCATAAAATACAGCAATATACTAGCCTTCGTATTTTAAATGACATAAACACCCGATTTTAAATTTTTGTCAATGCAAAGTGAAAAATAAAGTTAAACAAATTAATATTTTAAATAATTTGGTTTGTTGACCATTTTACATGAGGGGTAATTGAACCACGACTATAATTCAAGGTGGATTCCAAACGGTAAGGATACAATCCAGAAAGTGGAAATGAATCTATGAGCTTTTGAACCAAAGAGCCGAGCTATAACCATTCGGATTTTAGATCAGTCAATTTAATAAATTATTCAATAAAGCTAAAAGGATAAATTAAAAAAAACAGTAGCAATGTAAATTATAAAATACCTACTATAACTGAATTATGTTAGCTTATAAATTTTTAGGATTTAAAATAAGGCTGCTCAACAGCTGAATTTGAAAAATTGTGCTGATATGCACTAGAAAATCAATAAGCAAATCAAAAGCTTCTGTTGTTGTTGTTACTAATCCCAGTTGGAAAAATCTCCAAAAAGTCTAAAAACAGTAAAGGGTCCTTCAAAATCTCACGAGCAGTAAAATTTAGGCACTCGAGAATATGGTTGGGGGAAGCCTGTGCGGCCTTACACCAGTGACACTCAGTAAAGAGTTTCCGACCCTGCTGGAAGGTGAGGGAACTAATGTGACCACTCAAAAAGCGAGATAGAGCCGTCTGCTGCTTGCTAGAAATATTTAGAATGTGAGTCCAACGTGGTCGCACTCCAAAGTACCAAGTGTGAACTTCAAAAGTTTCTATATATCCAAATTAGAAACTGCGAATGAATTACTTCTCCATTAAAATGTATGTGAGGCTTATTACATTCAGTGATTATAAATTCAGTCAGTATACAATAAATATTACATAGAAAAAAATAATGAATGTTTTACTATTTTAAACTTTCAATTCATATCTATATAATTCTTTTGAGTACAGTTCTCAATAAAATTTCTTAGCTATTGGTAAATAAGAATTACATTGTTTCATGCCTAACAGCCCAATAGTCATGCTTGATAGTTTGATAGTGGAAGTGATAGTTACTGGCTGGTTATGGCATCATTCTCGTCTTAAGATTCAGATCTTTATCTAACCATCAATCCATCATTTTCTCCAAAAATATACTGAGAAAAAATAACTTTGGTGTTAACAGGTAAAAAGTACTGAAGGTCTGCTTGGTAATTAATTCTAAATTATGGAGATTCTCATTTATAAGGTTCAATTTAACTGGTAGATCTTTCGGGTGGCTAAATACAAGGAAGTATGCTAGAGCTTATTAGGACACGATTTGATTGAGAACTACTCAAAGTGTATTTTTATCAGTTAGGTGTTAACTAAGGTACCTTTTTGAAATTGTGCTGTATCCAAAATGTAACGATTCATAAAATAAGTATTTTACGGGTTTCGTTTCGTGTGATTCATGCCCTCTATCATGATAAAGGCACTGTAGGGCTTGTGTTGGATATGGGCTGTCGTGCCACCAACTTTAGGGTAGAATTTTAACAAAATAAGCCAAAGCAGTAACTCAATTTATGTACACTAAAATAATACCTTGGGGTAAGACACTGCCTATGCCTTTCCCTTTCTAAGTAATTCTTATTGAACCTTCTTCTGTACTTAAAATATAAAATTTATAGATTTTAATTAATGCAATTTCACACAATCAAAATCTTATTTTTGAATACTTAAATTTCAATTACTGTATACATAGCGGATATTAAAATCCACAATATTTCATCATAAATGTGAAATTTGTTTAAAAATAATTTGCCATTAATTTTTTATTTTTATACTCTGTAAATTAATAACTACATAAATTCATTACTAGCTCATTTTAACAAATCAAGCTATTGTTATTTGGCGCTGATTACTTGAAAAAAATTAGCATGAACAAATTTATTGTTTTATATTTTATTCTCAACAATCGCATCGATTCTCTACAATGAAAAAGTAAAAGATCAGCAAGCAAACTCTTTCACCCCAGACTAGCAAAATATTTGAAGTTACGTGAAGTTTAAAACAAGCCAAAAGCTAAAATATAACTAATTAAAAAGTATATTTCAATATGCAATAAATTCATTGATATGCAGTAAGTAGCTTTAACAATAAATTTAGATTTCAAAATTCAGAAATCACTTATATTTGTAATGCCTAAGTTTTATTGCAGTATTCAATTAGAAAGAAAAATTCTCTAGTTTATGTTATAAAAGCGCATTCAAAGCATCGTAACTGAGTATAAAGTTTTTTACAGTTAGAAAACACTATTCAGTTAAACTATTAATTAAAAATAGTTGCTTGTTAAATTATATTTTCAACAAAAAATTTTATTTATCGAAAAACATCAGAAGTAACAATTACTCGTCTCTTCTTCAAAGCTGGTTGAATTTTATCATCTTCACCCAAGCAGCAAAAAAATCACGAATTAAAAAACTTTTCATATCTATGAAATCTATTTAAAATTAAGAAAGTTTACAATTAATATATTTTAAAATCTACTTTAATATTTAAATTAATATATATTACAAGCTCAATTAAATAGCACAAAATGAATAAAGTACGAAATACAAACTAAAATCTACTTGAATATTCTTTTCTAAACGCATTGGAACTAGAGACACAGATTTACTCATTTGTTTTAATTTGGCAAAAAAATAATATTTTAACATACGAAATTAGATTTTACGAATTCTTTGAATAATTTAAGCATAATTTTAATAAATTTCACATAAAGGTAAGCACACTTCCTGTTTATAAATATACTTAATTGTACATGATAACATGTTAGAACACTTTTTGATTAATCAAGCATAATAAACTTGTTCAAACATATTTCTCTTTTTATTAAAGAAAACAAAGCATTGTATTAACATAATATAGTATTTGTTAACTCAAATATTAAATATAAAAACTTTATCAATTTTAAATTACAGATAATTTAAAAATATTGGTATATTGAGCATAAATAAAGCATAAGATTTATCATGGTTACAAGGCAAAATATATATTCATTACCTAATATTCCTATTTATGTAAACCAATAATTGTTTTAAAATAAAATATATCATAATCTTAAAAGGAATAATTTGTAATTTAAAATATTAGAGAAGTATTTGACGAAAGGAAATTATGGAAACTAAATTAAGGAATGTGATTACTAGTGATCATAATTGTAACTTGTGCAAAGTGCGTAATAATGAATGTCAGAATGATAGAAATGTCAAGTTGTGCACATAGATGATTCATTTTAAGATACTTTTTTATTCATTTAATTAATCATTTAATTAAAACACTCATTTTGAATTTAAAAAGTCAGGTAAATTGAAATTTTTCAAAATTTTTAAAATATTTCTAAGCATTAAAATTATTTTAGATTAATTCTTAGCATTAGTAAAAGGAAAAATTTCATGTTATGAATAAAGAACTTACTTGAAGAAGATTAAATGATCATGCGCCTTCTCTTGGAAACCAGCTTTATTTTTGCTCTCATCTTCCACTCCATGTCCTTAAAAATATTAGGAATAAAATTTTAAGTGCAATGCCAATGCATTCAACTTATTTTAAAGGTATACCAGACAGTTATTTCCTTTTATAACCAGCATTCTAGGAATAAGCGAGTATAATAGAAATACTAAAATTTACTACAGAATTCCATGTGTATATCTCGTGTATAGTCCCATATACAAAATTTCTTTGTATATGGGACTATACACGAGATATGCTCATGGAATTCTGTAGTAAATTTTAGTATTTCTTATATCAAAATGTTCGTAAGTCCTCTACCTTTTTCCAAGTGACTTGAATGTTAGCCTAGGACTTCCATTTGATTAAAAATATAAATGTTAAAATATGTAAAAATAATAATTAATTTATATCCTTGATAAAACAAAGAAAATGTGAATACTGTTTTTCTTCAATATGCGATGTTCTGTTCTAGATTTACGAATTTTTTGTGGTTTTAATTTTAAAAATTCAAATGACAAATGCACGTAATAAAATATTTGACAATGAAAACGAGAAATCACTTTTTAAAAATTTGATTAAACTTTCTGTTCATTTCTAAGATATTTTATTTTTTGAATTTTATTTCATGGCTTTAAAATTTTAAAACCAAAAATAAATTTTATTTCCAAAATGCCCTTTAATGGCCAAAATGCTATTTCGGAACAAACATAGCAAAATGAAATGCAGGCAATATCCAAAAATTTAGAACAAAAAGTATGAATCAAATGCAAAATCAGGAAAAGCTGTTAGTTGTAGAGGAGAAATGTCGGAATTTGATTACTTGGAAAGGAAGATATATATAAAAAAGTTTGAAGTGTATAACATTTGCAGACATTGTTATTTTAAGTCCATCTTTCCATTTATAGAACTGGTGGTCTCTTGAATTGAACATGCATTTTTGATGAAGATGCTTTATGAAAATAAGAGGAATGCTGCTGCAGTTTGAGAATTCCATCATAAAAAAAAAAACCTATGGCATGGATTTCCACATAGAATAGGCTGTAAAATGAGTCACCAGTAATCGTTGATACAGTCAAGGCAACTGCTAATGCAGTCGCAAACATAGAATTTAATAGCAATGCAACGTGTGTGGTTCTCAAGCAGGCTATTCTTCCAGAACCATTACTCAGAAACAGCACTCTCAAAAAAAAAATAAATAACCCTACCTAGGAACTGATTGATAGGGACAACATCTCTTATTCACAGTCAGTTTTCCCAATAGAATGACTGTTAAGGCTCCTTTTTACCTCAGTAAACTGACGCATTTGGGCTAAAGAAATATGTGGGTACACTGAAATTTCCCTAGTTTCTAACGGTCTATTTCTGGTGTAAAATCATTCAACAGTAATCCATTGAAAAAATGAAGCCCACTTTCAATTATAAACCATCGATACAGCGACATGCTGCAGACATTTGTTGTGATGCAATTACAGCAAAGGGGATTCTTATATCGACCACTTTCATGAAGGATGGTTTGCCTCCACATATTTATGGAATTGTGAAGGCAATATTTGTTCTAAAAATTTACAGAGCGACAAATTACTAGTCCCTTTCCTTAATCCATAACCATTGCATTTGCCGATCTAAATACATGCCATTTACAGTTATGAGCTATTTGAAGTCTGGTACTTGAAGGTGCTACAATGTTGAATTTGTTAAAAAAAAACTCCATAACGCTTCATATGCAAAGACTCACAGCTGATCAGATACAATCTGTTGTTGAACATTGACTTGAAATTTTGAAAATAAATAAGGGTTGCCTCATTGAGTGATTTTTCTTACATTGTCCTGGACATGATTAACATCTACACCCCTGTTGTGCAATTTAACTCTAATTAGTTCTTGCTTCTGCTAGCTGAACTATTTTTGTTTCTCCCTTACCTTTATTCAATGTGATTCGATGACAAGGTAATCAGAAGCTAGTCAATTAATGTTAAAATTGTTTCTGAATTTCATTTTGATCATTTATGTATTAAATTTCAAGTTTTTCCCAAAGAATGTGACCTCTGATGGCCATTTAAAATATTTAAGCCCATTTAAAAAAAATTTGCGTTTCATTTACTATTTAGCATTGTAGAAGCAGTTTATAAAAAATTTATTTGTAATTACTATGTACACACACATTTCTCTAATATTTACCTAATAATGCATTACCTAATGTTTCTTGTTTAAGTACTTCCTTATAAAGTTATGTATTGAATGCTTTTAGAAAGAAAAATTTAAGATGCCCTCTAAACAATGTTAAAACAATAAGATTTACAAGGTTAAAGAATAATGACCAAAGGAAACTAAACCATTTCTCTCTCTGCATACACCATGTAAATTATCTTTTGGAAGAACTTTTCATAAGATAGTGGAACGTACAAATCTTAAGAGAGAAAAACATGGAAAATTCCAAAGCACCTATTCTATTGTATCTTTAGAAAAACAGTTAAATTTTATAAATATTGTGGTGCAACAGATTTTATAAATAGTTAAACTTAAGGTTTTCGTCTGAATAATTTCCGAACACCAGAGTTTAATTACCAGAGCATTTGTGTGATCTTAACTGTTTTATTAGCTACATTGAATTTTTTAAATGTAATAAATTATGGTATTTTATTATTAAAACTATTTTGAAATGTGAATAAAGGATAATTCCTTTAGAAGAAAAATTAAACTTACGCACTGCTTCTGTCTTAATCTCTTATCCAATGCATTGCAAGACTCCTTTTGGAGGAACTTTAATTTTTATTTTACTTTGAAACAATTTTACAGTTAATTCAAACATTTCCAATTTTTGATTATTTTATGTCATCTATAGATTGAAAATAAAGTCTTAGGATACAGTTTTTATGCTAAATATATATGAAATGATCAATTCAATTGGATTAGCTAAGAATTAAACTTTTAAGTTCAAAATTCCAATATTAAAGAGCTTAAACCTTTTTTACTTTTCATTTTGAAGCCTAATAATAAACTCTTTGGTTACTCATAATATATAAAAATATTAAAAATTTCTACAAATCCATAAGTGCTTATTGCATATTATACATTTCTTTAACTGTAAATTTAATTTGATTCACAAAGACCAGATAAATTTTCTTTATTGAATTTAATAAATATAGATTTTAATCCTAAATTTCAGTACAAACAAGACTCCCTCAATGGCCTTCACAAGCCTCTGTTAGAACTGAAATAATCTATTATGGCTTCGAAACAATGAAAAATCTGTTGCTATTCTTACTAATGACACTTGGACAAGCCAAGCTCGCTATGCCTTGGCTATGCGAAAATAACTCAATTGGGGGCGTCTTTCGTTTAATCAGAGCACCACGAAGGTGAAAGTACGATTTTGCTCTTCAAACCCTCCGATAGATAGCAGCACCAGAGGATCCACTCCCTCAATTTTGGCATTGATCTGAAGGGGGAGTAAATTTTATCCAGACCATTGCACTCATGGTAATTGCTCAACGACCGACCACAGGACTTTCGATTCCGCAGATTTAACGTGAACGTATATCGCATGTACTCGGTGAGTCTTTGGAGAGGTATTGGGAATCAAACCCCGGATGGAAGGTCGATACCCTAATCACTAGGCTACCACATGAAAAATCTACATTGTTCTTTATCCATAAACAGTTTTAGTTGATTCAGTTTCGGCAGATATTCAGTAAAATTCTCTTTTAAAACAAAGTAAAAAAGTAATTTTTCAGAAACTTTTGTGATATTAAAAGAAAACAGCTGAAGTATTTTCAACAATGAATTAAGACACAAATCTGACTTACCCTGAGCAGATATTTCAGTAGAATCCTCGTTGTCTGTAACAATCCATGAACGTTCATTGACATTAACTGTAAAATAAGTTTACAAATTGGTATATTATTTGTTAACTCTAAAAAATTTTACTAAAAGTTATGAACATGTAAAAAGAATTTTTAAAGTAACATTATTTGTTTGCTTAAGCACTTGATGTCTAAAAATAATTAAGCATATCCCTATAATTACCAATACTACAGGTAAAAAACAGGAAAACTGGTAATCCAGGTCACAAAATACTTCAACAAGATATCAACATTACAGTTAAGAAACTCTTTAACTGTGTGAGATTTTGACTTTCATAAAATTTATCTAAAAACTCAAATAGCAACCCAAACCAATGGAACTATGCTCTTTAGAATAGAAGATTTTAAGTTTAATTATAACCCATAAGATATATAGTATAAACCATCATCAATCCCTATTTTCTATCTGTATCCACATTAGTTTGGGAGGAAATTCTGTGTTTAATTATGGGTAGACACATTCTTCTACAATCTTTGAAAATTTCTTGCATTTATATCACTGCGTATCATCAACACATTATAGCAACATAGTAATAAAATGTAACTTATCAAAATAGCATCTTTCAGTAACTTAAATCCTCTAGCAAAATAGAAACATTACTCAGCTGAATAATTAGAAATTTTTAATAACATTTCTCTCAAATAACAAGATTCATACAGATTTCAAAGTATCAAATTTCAGGCATTTTTAAAGAGTTTTCCTGGAGTCAAATCAAGAATTTCTAATAAGGTATCACTCATGTCAACTAATTTTTATTCATTTTAAAATTTGCTCTTCAACAAATATGCATAAAATTAACTATTAATTATATAGCATTTTTCAATTATATTTGTAAATGAAAATACCTTTCATTTAATTTATAGTTATTTATTCATTACATCATATGTTTTCAATGAATTTACAGCCAAAATAGAGAAAGTTATATTTAAATAACATTCTTTACTTTACTAAATTATACATCGTATAAAATAATGGGTAATAATATAATTTTTAAACACATCTTCATTAGATTATATTTTATATAATTATAATTAATTTATAAGCATTTTTTGAAGATGCGTTTAACAACCTCTTTTTTGCACAATTAATGTTAATTTACCACACAGTTCTTTCTTTCAGCTTCAATTCCTATGGTAGATTTTTAAGTAATATTTATTTATATACGTCATTTCCCAAATGTTTCATTTTGATTTTATGTTCAATTTTTTCAAATGTTTTTAGTTTTCCTTCAGCTATCTGCTTTTTTTCTGCTTTATTCATTTAAATATAATTTAAACTTTTGTATGGGTTCAGACATGATAATCAATGATGCAGGGCCTCAATTGATAATTTAAATCTATTGCTCAGAAAACACATGTTTGAGAGAGAAGGAAAAGCAGATTAACTATTGCTGATGTTTTTACTAATTCCAGATGGTCCAATTCCAATACTAGACAACTACACAAGTCCATAAAAAGCCAGGAAATTTAAGAACTCAAGAGGCTGTGAAAAAGCCTCTTCCAAGTCAAAATTCAAGCAGCTCAAGGTATGCTCAGGCGATGCCTGTTCAGCTTTACATTTTGTCAGTGGACAAAATTTATTTTTAATTTAATCAATTTAAAACTATAAGCTTGTAATTTGCAAAAACTTTTTAATGAAAATTAAGAATTATCAGCAAAAAATCTTATTGAAATAACATTCACAAAATTGAAAATTAAATTTCTAAGACTGATTTTACAGTGTTGATTCAAAATTCAATGCATACCATTTATTTAGTCTCAGAGAAATGCTTTATTAAAACACAAAATTTTTAATTAGTTGGAACTTGAAATTTATAAGAAACAAATTAGAAAATATTTCTTCATAAAATAAAATTTAAAATAAATTCTATAGTTTCCTATGTTTTAAATGTTGATTGATAATATGAATATGTTCAAAAAAGAAAACCATAAACTGTTTCTATTGATTTAATTATAGTTAATAGATTTTTAAATCAATTCTCTCCCACTCTCTCTTAACCTATCAAATGTCAGAATTAATTTCATTCATGGTAGTACATAATATATTAATTTGGAAAACTTAAAATATACACTACTGGCCATTAAAATTGCTACACCGAGAACGAATGCAAATAACATAACGATATTTATTGGACACATACATTATAGTGGAAAGAACAAGTGATTAGATTTACAGGAAATTAGGATGTATAGATCTTGAGAAATCAGTACCCAGAGCAACCACCTCTGGCTGCAATAACAGCATTTATCCGTCTAGGCATGGAGTCAAACAGAGATTGTATGGCATGTACGGGGATCTCAGACCATGCAGCTTCAACACTATGCCACAGTTCATCGACAGTAGTGGATGGTGAGTGATGGCATGCCAATCGCTCGGCAACCATTGACCACACGTTCTCAATTGGTGAAAGATCACGAGAACGTGCTGGCCAGGGTAACAGTCGAACCTGTTCTGTAACAAGGAAGTTCAGAACAGTACGGGCAACATGCGGTCGTGCATTATCCTGTTGAAACAAAGCATTAGGGAGGCCTCGATGATAGGACAGAGGCCACGGGCCTTAACACATCGGAAATGTAACGGTTGCTGTTTAAAGTGCCGGTAATGCGAGCAAGAGGTGATCGAGACGTGTATCCAATGGCACCCCTATACCATCACTCCAGCAGATGGGCCAGTATGGCGATGTCCAATGCAAGCTGGCAATGCGCGTTCTCCACGATGCCTCCAAACACAGATGCGGCCATTATGGTCCTGTAAACAGAACCGAGATTTATCTGTAAAGATGACGTGATGCCATTCCCGCGACCAGGTCCTTTGCTGATCACACCATTGAAGGCGCTCCTGTCTGTGACGCAGCGTCAATGGTAGCCGAAGCCATGGTCGCCGTGCAGACAATCCATGCTTCTGCAAACGTCGTCGAACTGTTCGGGCAGAAACTTGTTGTATAAACACATATGTATACTACGCATGCCCCAGTGCAATAAATATTTTTATAATTCTTAAAAAATCCCTTTTACATTAAAATTTTATGGAAAATTAAAAATAATTAAAATTTTAATAGAAAGTAAATATACATTTAACAGATAAAAAAAGACTTCGTATAACTTTTCATTTCAAACATACCAATTAAAAGCTATTCATTTACAAATCAAGAATTTTACAAAAAACATTAAAATGCTCGAAAAATAACAATATATTTCATCAATATTTTATATTAAATATAACAAAATATTTGCTTAAGTAAAAAAAGGGGATTATTTATTTCTAAAATAAACATTGTGAAATCTCTTTGTTACATAAATTATCTGATAGGCTTCACTATTAAAATTTATTGATACAGAATTATTTTTGTGAAAACACGAAACGATTTTCTGTCCAAATATTGAATTCCACTAAGCAATATCAAATATTTAATGCAGGACAACATGATCTCTAGAAAAGTCCCAATACAAAACCATTAACGAATTTCAGAATCTTTAATGGCTTTGTATTGGGATTAAGATTTTCACTATTAACAACTGATGATTTCTTTTAATATTGTCTTGAAATTTTTATCCCAGTTTTGATTAAAGAATTCAGTAACAAAAATATTTTAAGTTTTCTTTTCAATTATAATTTTTGGAATACATTTAAAAAATGAAATGCATACCCTCTATTTGTTACGAAAAATTTCAATTATTCATTTCATCATTCATGCTTTAACTGACAATTCTTAGAAGAAAGGTGTAGTATGTGTGTATAAAGAAAAAACATTTTATTCGTTTCCAATATTCTGATTTTTATTTCTATTTTCATAAACTTTTCTAAAATTCAATCCCTAATAAAAACATAACTAGAAAATTCTCGAATTAAATTAGTTACCCCTAATGACCCTCATGATATTTCACTTTTTTATGATTTACATGAATAACTGAAAGCACTGAGGAAATGAGTAACTTAAATGTTTTCTAAGGATTTCTTACATAGAAATTAAATTGAATTCAAGAAATCTGAAAAGTTTACTTTTATTTGCTGTGCGGTGAAACATAGTTTTTAAAGGCTGATGAAGAAATAAAGGCTCCTATAATGAAGTAGCTAATGCTCAAATATTTTGACACAATTCTGTAAAGGTATATAAACAGAATAAAAGTAAGATTGATATCCCCCCCAAGTGATTTCTCGCCAAATCTAGCGTCCTTTGTTTTGATTATATCATACCTGTCAGCTTTGGAAGAAAAAAAAATCAGATTCTACTGATTTTGAAAGAAAAAAACACTACTAGCGCCATTTTTGCTTGAAACAAAATGTTTAAATATGTAGTATTATCTGGAAGACAATATTACTCTTTAGATTATACATTCTGAGAGAATGTGTGATTTATGTTAATCTTTAATAAAATATTCATCAACCTCATAAAGGAACTATGAAAGATAAAAGACTATAATATATGTGAAAAAATAAATATCAACGTTTATGTGCCAACATTTATTTTATAGGGCAACTTTTATTACACTAGTGCGATTTATAGATATTAAACTCATAAAATTACATAAAAACATAAAATACATTACTAACTAAATTTAATTCAATGACAAATGCTTCTATATACATAAGAATATTGAAATTATCAAATACTTTGTGAATAGAAACATAAGACATTTCAAATTCGAATAATTCATAGCGATTTATTTTTTTCATTCGTTTTTAGAAATGAATTGGTGATCTGCTGTTCAAAATATTTTTCTCATTTTGAGAAAATTATTTAACAAGTTATTTTGAGATTATTTATGCTACTAAAACAACCAATAAACTTTTTCCCGGTAAAATTTCGGCTCTTTTTCACTGAAATTGATAGGAATCAGTATTTTCATGCATAACCAGGAAATCGAGAGAAATGATGAAAAATCGATAGTTTTCCGATAAAATCAGTAGAGTTGGCAGCTATGTTAGTGTTGACAGTTTGAGATTTTGTTTTGATTATAGTTCCCAAATTAGGTTTTTGCTACTTTTCATTTTTTTTTGTTGCCAAATTTGGTTTTTCGTGTTTTACATTGTATGTTCTTTTTCAGTGGCAACAGTATTTGAAGTTTATAGAAGCATGATAAAGTGAAAAATAGAAAAAAAAACTACATGAAATGATGAATTTATAATGAAACCCGACATTTGTTATGTAAGCTTAGTAATGTGACATTTTTTTACACATGGTATTTTATTTCTATTTATGTTTATAACATCTACTAAAACATTAAAGGAAATAATTTATAAATTCTCATTTTTAATATTTAAAAGACTTTTCAAATAAATTAGTTGCACTCTTAAATGAAGTACTGACAGTACTTATTTTTAATTGAATAAAGTAGGCATTCTACATATTAAATAACAAACTATTTTATAATCCTGTAGTTTTTTTAAATGAAATTTATATTACATCCAGAGCTTATTAGAGCAATACAGGTATGCCAAAAAATTTTAAGCAATTTTAATTTGAATTGACAATAATTTTAATTTTGTAAGAAAACAACAACTTGAGATATACATTTATAACTAAACCAGTATAAAGTGTTGAAAACAATTTATTTAGTAAAATTAGTTTTATCAAGTTATTTTATTTCCATTTATGTTTTATCCCATCTTTATTAAAATACCGAAATCACAGAAGATGTGATAATTGCAATTCATCTTTCTTTTGTCTACTTTGGTATTATCCCGCTGACTGTATCTGTGAAAAAAATAAGTGCCGTCAATAATGTGATATAGCACCATACAAAATGCAAATAAAGTTCTTATCTATTTGCATTTTATTATGGTGCTAAGATGTACAAAGTATTCTGTTTTTCATTCATATTTCGAAAAATATTATAAAATTCGCAAAATTGTACGATTTAATTCATAGGCGAAAAAGTCGATGGGATAATGCATTAATACCTATTCTTTCTTTCTTAATCACTTTTCTCTTGCACAAAAAATAATCAGAATGTAAATAAGCAAATCGAAGACGACAGCATTGCTAAAACTGACGTTCAGGACTCTTCTTGGGATACTTGTTAGAACTCCACTGTCTGGATATTCTTGGGGGGGAGCTAATAAGGGAGCTCGTGTGAATTTTGTTTTTCAATTTTATAGTTTTATGCTTTTAAACTAAGTATGGAGAACCCACCAAATTGGGTACATGATTCTGAAACACTTGTATTTTCCTAGTACTAAATTATACAGCCTTCAGTTTAACAAATGTTCATTTGAACAGAGCCACATCAAAATTGATGCATAGAAAATTTTCTGCAATGTAAAATGTTCATGCAACCATTGTGCTTAAATTAAAATACAACCACATGGTTCAAATTGGATGTTCAATTACAGAGTAATAGTTTTACAGCTAATTATTAAATAGAAATTAAAAAAGCGAGGAGGAAATTATATTAGTTCATGATTATCCATTAGTTATAACTACCAAAATAACCTATTTAGAAGTTGAATGAAATTACACAAAATCAAATATACAATGTGTACTTACCAAGTCTTTTATGAATATCAATTTTATGACAGTTCTCCCTGTACAAGCAATAAGCACAGCGAATTGGGGCTGGAAAAATACATTCATATATTCAAAATATGTCAACAAAATGAAATATAACATTTACTGTCAGGATATTTATTAAACTTTACAAATTTTATTTTTTATTTAAGAGATAAACTTTTAAGAAATGTTTAATTATTAGATATTTAAATTTTCACCACATGCTTATAAATTTATATATCAAGCTGTGGCTAAAATATCTTTGAACATAAAAGTATAATTTATTTCACTTACTGATAAACATTTTATGCAATAATGCAAATTTAAATTATTTGTCAACTTGTAAAAGCATTTGATATTGGGGTTTCATTTTTTTGGCAATATGGAAAACTATGAATTGAACTTTATTATAAATTAAAAAATACATAGAAAGAATTTAATAAGTTTAAAATAGTTGCAGAAGATATGAAAATTTTCTCATTCTATATTGCAGATACAATTAACTACTTTAAAATGGTAATAATCAAGTTAAATTACAAAGAAATTGATAAGTGATGGCAACTTTACAAAAGCGTATTTGTGCTGCAATAAATATCAACGATCAGCATTCATATAATTATAAATTATGTAAAAGCTATAGATGAAACAAACACTTTTTACAACATTAAAATGCAACAAATGTATCTATGTAACAAATGTACTTGTATTTACTTAGAATGCTAATTTGTTATAAGTATTTATAAATAAATATTAATAAGTCATGCATTTATTACACTTCAGATATATTAATTAAATATTGAAGCTTAAGAAGATTTGATACTTTTTACTATGAAACAGTTAACAAAATTCAATCCATGAATCAGAAATTACAGAAACTATAAATTTTTCCAAACTAAACACAGTGGCAAAACAGCATACGAGGGTTCCAAGCTTATAGTGCCCATAAGTTTTTAATGAGAGCCCTGGTGTGTGAAGCCTATGTCATGGTTAGGTGATCATCCTGCTTAGTACATTAATACAAAAAGTTAAAAAAAATCAAGAAACTCAAAATCTAGTGTAAATTTTGACAAGACAAAAAACTATAACATTTGTAAATTCAGAAATATTGCTTACTTCCAAGTCTATGCTCCATATTTTTCAAATAAAAAAGACCTGAAATTAATTAATATTTTTCATTTACTTATAACTTTCTTGCAATGATTTAAATTTACTTAGAAAGAAATTTCATTCAATGTATCATTAGTTTTTCGATTTAAAAAATAGTGCTTTGTAAGAAAAACTAAATAAAACAAGCGATAAGAGTTGGTCATCACTAGAAAATCAATAATAAATAACCTATGAAAACTTATGTTAAGAATTAAATATTAAGATTAGCTTGTTTTAGAAAGATTATCAATTAATAATTTGACATAAATACATAGGATAAAATGTTCAGTGACATAATTAAGACTCATATGTGAAACACTACAAAAACTTTCACTTCAAGCTGTGAAGTAGGCATACTCTTGGTGGAATAAAATGTGAGAATACATGGTGAAGAAGAATTAATTCTGTGAGCTCTATAAACTATATAAAGATTTGGAAGATTTCAAGTTACTTTCTTTTATTATTAATTTTTTTTAGTAAAATAGAGGCTTATTTTTCTTTGAAATTTTGAAAAGCCTTGATTTTAATACGATTTAAAAGATATAAATGTATCTTCAAGTATTTGCGTATTACTTAATTATCTTTAACAATTAATATCAAATACTTTGCTGAATAAGAAATAACAATTCATTGTTGTTTTTACATTTTAAATGATTAAATATTTATTGTTGAATTTTTTGTTTAATATGAACACTACTTAAAAACTAGAATTTTTTATATAAGAGGTATGAAAATATTTTGCTATCGGTTAAGTCTTAAATACATTCTAATAACAATAACGATTAAAAATAAATATTGTTGTTGTCGTGTGCCAGCTAGGCTGGCAATATGGGGTGTGCTACTCCACTTTTTGTACTGAACCATATTTTGGTGTGGAGTCCGACTTCTTCAGTACACACATGCCATAGAGACCCGTTTATAGGGTATTCACGACTCATTCATACAA
Source organism: Latrodectus hesperus (assembly GCA_037975125.1). Classification (NCBI taxonomy): domain Eukaryota; kingdom Metazoa; phylum Arthropoda; class Arachnida; order Araneae; family Theridiidae; genus Latrodectus; species Latrodectus hesperus. The sequence continues at coordinate 4,424 of JAJQOW010000650.1, read as the reverse complement.
GGATTGGACAAAGACAGGATAGATAGTGAAAGAAAAAGTAAATCCATGCCCGAACCGAGATTCGAACCCAGGGCCTCCCTATCCGTAGTCAGGGATTCTGACCACCATACAGGGCTCCATCCTTTAAGATAAATCCGTAAGAAAAAATAAATACTTCATTCTTTAAAAATATATCATTATTTTGTGGTATGATGTGGTTTGTTGATATTTGACATTTATTTCAATAAATAACATTTATTACAGACAACACAGGCTACATAGGAAACAAAGGAATATCTGGGGACTAAAACATCGGGTCCTCTTTGAATGGAATAAAGAGAGTCAAACCTGCTATACATGATTCATTTCTGCGTTTGAATCTGCAACGTATGAAAACGTACCGTGTATTGGGCTGTAAGATTGGTTCCAAAAAGTTTTGAACTTTCTTCCAAATAATTGAACTACAGGAACTAAACAACTGCTTCCTACTGTCTCATGTCTCTTCCCATAGGATTGTAAAATATTATTGGCGACACTTTGGGGAAAAATAATATTTTGAAACTTCCTACTTTTAGTTTCACTTGTTAAAATGTCTGTTAAACAAATAATACGAGAATTCATATCTAGCAAAGAAGAATCCTATTTGTGGCAAGTTATGAGCACTGACTATGCGAATCAAATAAAAATGTATGAAAAAGTATAAGATATTAATAAATTGATAAAAATTTGTTAAAATGAACGACAAAAAATTGGAATAAAAATTTTTATGTCTATTATATGCTCATACGAAGCCCGGTGGCTTAGTGGCAGCGTTTCACGCTCCCATGACACAGGTCCGAGATTCAATCCTCGGGTTGGGCAAGGTTGACTCAGCCTTTCATCCCTTCAGTGGGTCGATTAACTGAATATCAAACATGCTTGGAAACTAAACACTGGGGGTCTTACGTTAGGCTGAGCACCTAACTGGGACATGTGCTTCGCACCCCAGGGCCCTCGGTCATGAAAGCAGTTATGGGCACTGTAGTCCTTGTCCCACATGGGCTGTCGTGCCATGGAGTTTAGTTTAGCATTTCAAGAACTTGGCTACAAATGTATTTTCTAAGTAAGAATTTATCTTAAAATATGGCAACATTGAAAATGTTATCCAGAATAGCAATCTATTACTAAATCTAGTAAAAGCGTTATTTTCTTACAGGACAGAAATCTTAAGCATTAACTAAACAATGGAAGAGAACTCGAGCTCTGAAGACACGTCATGTGAGTTGTTTCCACGAGAACAGGGCTTTATTGCTTTTGAATATCTGCTGACAATTATTGAATTAAATTTATAACGACTTTAATTTTTAAAAACCATTAATTGTATTTAGAAACACATGAGAACAAGAAAAGCTTTTTTTTCCGAAATAGAAACAGCGAGCTTTTGTAGGATAAATAAATTACAAATTTAATAAAATACATAAATTAGTGGTGATTTTTTAAAATTTATTCACGAATCCTATTCCACTAGTGTTCTTTAATTAAATGCTCGACCGACACTCGAAGTAAGTACAATTAATTTAAGGTTGTCTTTCTTGCAAATATTTTAATCACTCCGCAGCAGAATCGTGTATTCTAGAAGTTTTCCTAAGCTCTTGCATTGCTCAAGGTGTAATTTAAAGCAACGAGAACTGGACTCGGCATTATTCATTAAACCTTAGTGTTTGTGGAGCTAGAATTTTATTGCAAAGCTCATAAATCTTTTAAGATTTCAACAACTAAATTATTTAGATTCGGATATTGTTACATTGAATTGTGAACTAATTCGTTCCAATTTTATCAATCTTAATATTTATTAATTTGCACTTTGTGTGGAAAAGAAAAAAGTTCTGTAAGTTATATGGGAGTCTATTACTATAGATGCTTGTTTTTACGAACTAGTGGCCGACGCCATAGATACAATGATAACTCCCATTTACTAAATAAAATTTAAAATACTTGTTTTTATTTGCGAATTTTCGTTCCTGATAAATAGGTACCTTTCCCGTTATTTATTTTTTTTTGTGGTCTGATGTATTTTTAGATATAGCAATATTAGGCTCCGGCCACCTGCTTTGCTTCTTCATGCACCTTCGTCTGGGTGGGTGCTCGAGAGTTTGCAACTGCCATGCTTTGTTTCAAGTAAAATATGTCCACTATCTATGAATAATCTGTCCCGAAGGTAACTTACGCAGTGTCGAAGAAAAGGGACTATTTAAAATTTAGTTTTAAAAAAAGTGCCTACGAATATTATTAGCATGAAATAACAACTTCTGCAGAAACATTCATAGGTTAATTGATTTCAAAATGCTTTACCATTTAATACTCTCTCAAGACTAATTTAAGAGATGTTATATGAGGCACTCAGCTTTTCATCCCTTCAGTGGGTCGATTAACTGAGTACCAAGCATGCTTGGGAACTAAACACTGGGGGTCTTACCTTAAGCCTACCACCTAATCGGGACATATGCTTCGCACCCCAGGGCCCTAGGTCATGAAAACAGTTATGGGCACTGTAGGCCTTGGCTCACATGGGCTGTTGTGCCATGGACTTTAGTTTAGTTATTATATTGCCATACGAAGACCGGTGGCTTAGTGGCAGTGTTTCACGCTCCCATGACACAGGTCCGAGGTTCGATTCTCGGGCTGGGCAAGGTTGACTCAGCTTTTCATCCCTTCAGTGAGTCGCTTAACTGAGTACCAAGCATATTTGGGAACTAAACACTGGGGGTCTTACGTTAGGGTGACCACCTAACTAAAACTTATGCTTCGCACCCCAGGACCCTCGGTTATGAAAACAGTTATAGGCACTGTAGGCCTTGGACCACATGGGCTGTCGTGCCATGGAGTTTAGTTTTAATTTTGTTTTAAAACATACGTGTGTGGAAGTCTTCTCATAAACAGGCTATATAAAGTAACAAATCCTATGTGAGTGTATTCTATTCTTCATTCCTAGTATTATCGCTGAGAATAAACATTATATATTAGATTATGTCCAAAACTTTGTAAGGAAGATTTTGTTCTTCTTATCCTTTCGGAATCTTCAAATGAAATTATATTGTTCTCTTTTCCATAATTTTTATAAAACTTCAGAATTAGTTCTACATTTTTTGCACTGTAAACTTGCTCTATTGAAAACTTCTTTGGATTCTTTTACAATAGATGAAGCTTGTCCTGAAGTTTCATGACTTTTGATTTATTGGCAAAGCAGATTTCACCTTTGAAGACCGAAACAGTTTCAGTACACTTTTCAACATACTTCATTATGTGATATTTACTCGTCTCCGCCACTTAGAAAAGGCTGCTTTTTATCCCGAAGAAAATTATAGCGATTCTGTAAACTATTGGTGGTTTAGAATTGCCCATTGGATCTTTGTCTTAATGATTTTGAAGCAGGTGGCCCCCAGTACTTCACCCGCTAACCCAGAGGTATCATTTCACTTGGAGAACATTGCTACCACGACTTGTTTTAACGTGCGTCAGCCACCTTTAACGAACGCGATGGAGCTTCGTTTAAGCAAGGATTCAAACTCTCTACCTTACGATACTGAGAACAACATTCAAATCAATGAGGCTACCCGTAGTCTCAGCCAAACGGCTTGTCGTATGTCAGACGTAAAAGTTATAGGCTTAGGTTTAAATCTCAAAAAAATATCAAAAATTTCTTGATATAAATTTGGACCAACATGCAGTTATACAAGGAAAGAGAATTACATGACTTTACAGAAGTATCAAAGACGAAAAGTAATTTATTGGTCACACGATCTTCCCAAATGATTTCTCTACACGGTAGATAAACTGTAATGTTTTCATTTTCATTCGGGTTGGGGACTAACTGAATAATTCCTTGTTATATATATATATATATATATATATATATATATATATATATATAATACTTTCTGTATTCTTCAAATAGTTTGGTGTATCTGGTATCTAAATAATTTTCTTAATTGTATGTTTTGCTTCAATTTTCTCTATTGTTTTGTAAATTTTGTTTATCTAGTTTCCAGGGCAATCGAACCGTGTATTTCTGATTCATATCTGATATGTGAGTCAAAATCGGACAAAACTTCATTTTATTAAGAATTATCTTCGTTATTTTTGTCATATTATATACAGTTTTCCAAAACTCAAATTTTTTTATTAGTCTGTAATCTAGTAAATTAAAATTTGCTCTAGCACAACATTAAATATAAGATAAGTAAAAATATCAGAGTTTATCGGGCATGTAAGCATAAACCAAAAATACTTTCAAAAGCTACGAGGTTTTTATTCAAATGTTTGATTTTATGAGTCACAATGTTGTAACAGTAATCTGCCCCTATCAAAACAGTAATAGACTCAGTACAATTAGGAGATTCAGCAAGTGTATTATTTCTTATTTCAAAAATTGAACTACTTTTTGTAAGTATGCTGAACAACTGATT